>JBBPCX010115724.1:0-20669 GCA_037974365.1 Hydrocynus forskahlii
TGTGTATGTATGTATGTAAACTGTAAGTAGACAAAATTGCACATTTGGTATAAAATACAAAGTATGGTATCACAGTATAGTGTAGAATAAATGCTCCAATGTACAGTATAAAAAATGTACAGTATAAAATCAGAGTGGATGTATAAGTGTAAGTGAAAAAGAGAACACTGTAAATAAATACACATACCCAGGTACACAATGGAGTGACAGGCCTTGACAGTAGCATTAGAAATGCACCAGATAAATTGCACCTTTTAGATTGCACATTCTAAATTGCACATTCTGCCCAGCAGTAGTAGCTTCACCAAAACATTGCACATAAACAGAAAAAATGCACTTAGTAATATTGCACATAAGAGAACTTAGCGAAAGCTACCCTGTGTATTGGATGAGTGTGTGTGTCATTACTGACTCTAACAGTTCTTCCTCACACTGACTCCAACAAAAACTTAATCTACTTACTCTAACTGTACCTCTTCACTCAGACTCCAACAAGAACTACCTCTACTGACTCTCACTGTTCCTCCTCACTCAGACTCCAACAAAAAACAACACTACTGACTAACTGTTCCTGGTCTCTTAGCCACAGACTGCCAACTATTCAGCAGTGATTAAGCCTTAGAACTCAGAATGTAGACGATATAGAAGCCTGCAGTCTAGGACCAGCCGACACAGGAACTGTTTCTTTCCCCTCACCATCACCCTCCTAAACTGCTTATCTGTCACACTGCTTCACACCTACAGTACTGCAACAGCATGTACACTTTGTGGTATACATCCTGTGTTTCTTCATATTTTCTGTACATAAGATATAGATTGTTTATCATATTGTATTGTTAAATTATACACTTACTTATATAAACATATGGTGGACTGAAACTATCCTGAGTTCAAAGATCTTGTGTTTTTTTCTGTTTGTTTCTAAGACCTAAAATAAAAGAAATGTGGGCTTTTTTGTTCTTTATGCTCATTTGCGTGTGACGCCATTTTTTTTAAACCCCAGTAGCGCTTATTATTATTACATGTTATTTAAATTACAACAAATTTGGTTCTACATGACATGGGAACACCAAATGTCTGACACCTCGAGCATCAACACAAACCGGGGAAACTTCCACATAAGAAGTTGGTTTTCTGCATGATGACACTTTAACATATGTTGGATTAGGTCTACACAAAGGCCTTCTATTGTTACTTTCTCCTTACAGACTCTCTCTCTTACTCTCTGGGTCGACCAGAGGAGAACAGGATCCCGTTTTGAGTCTCAGTTCCTCCCAAGATTTCTTCCTCCAGCTTTAGGGAGGTTTTCCTCGCCTCTTTCTCTTTTGGCTCACTAGGTGCTCGGATTCCATAAAGCTGCTTTGTGACAACATGAGCCATAAAAAGCGCTATGTAAATAACATTTAACTAAATTAAATATATGTTTTTTTTCTTGTTAACTGGTTTACCGCTTTTTTTATTCGTCATGCTTTTAAATTGCAGGGGTGCAAGTCTCTCATTCTTTAGGAAATGATTTGTAATGAAATCTCAAATTTTCGTTTCTTTGGGTGCAGTGGGATTAGAAGACCTACTTACACAACTGTGCTGTGTAGACAATAAAAAAATCAAGATTTATTTTGAAAACAGAATTTTATTTTGACCAGAAATATGGATACCCTTAATTAGATTTTGATTGATTATAACAGCACTAATGGCACTGATGTTTTTTCTCCAGGATCTGTTCTTAACAAAGCCTATCGGGATCATGTCCCTGCTGGATGAGCAGAGCACCTTCCCCCAGGTGAGCAGACAGACTCATCTTAAGGCATCTGTTCACACACATTTTGGTAATATATATAATTCTTGTACGTGGGTGTGTGTGTGTATGTGTGAATAGTCTTGAGCCATACTTTTATTTGTATTTTAACGTAGTCTTGCATGTGAGATATATGTTTGAGAACTACTAACTATTCGCACTTCCCAGGACACAGAAGAATTCATGCTATTGCAGTTACACCCAATTAAACACATGGGATGTGCCAGTTACACCTAGGGCAGGTTGTTTACAGGACTAAACACCTCACTGAGCGTGAAATGTGGTAGCTACTTCATGCGATACCTACTTCATGAGTAATCGTGTGAGAAGCACTTCTCTTGGTCTAACTGTGAGCGTGGACAAACATGTCAAAAGCGCAAGTGAAATTTCCCCCCTCAGACACTGTTTTTAAATTCTCAGGCCACAGATGGAAACTTTGTGGACAAGCTGAACAGCAAATTCAAGGACAATCCCCACTTTGAAGTGGTTCGGAGCCACAGCCCTCTCTTCACTATTGTGCACTATGCTGGCAAGGTACGTTTGGATACACAGTTCTGAGGTTTTCTTCATTAGTGTTCCTACTCTCACTGGCCACTGGTGTCCATCTGCCTTGTAGGACCATCATACACACTGATTTTACCCTGTACCTACAGTCATGGGCCGAAGCTGAGACCAGTCCACTGAAAATGTGCCCAAATCTGCGCTGTGGTCAAAAACTGACCACTGATGAAGGTGGCTTATGTAAATTCTGCTTCAGCAGATACAGTCTCTTAGTCTCTACTTTCTCCATCAGGAGAGTGGAGTTTCAAAGACATGGTACTACTTATTAAAAAATGAAATGTTCTTTTTCTCATTGTTAGAACAGAGCTTCTCTGGAATTTAGTTTTAGACGCCTGTGAGTAACTGAACTAGTAGGACACTGAAGCTGTACAGAAAATGCACTCTGAAAAATCCCCCTCTATGTATATTTTTGTTTGTTTGTTTAATTGTTTGGTTTTGTTTGTTTATGTATGTATTTAGTTACTTTTTTACTTTGCCATATTACAGCTAATCCATCAGTAAATCTGTTCATTTGAATTTGAATGCTGGGTTTTCACTGTGGGGGTAGATGTTTAACAGCGAACCAGAAATTCCTTTATTTTGATATCTGCCACCGCCAGTGGTAGTGTATCACCTCCCTCTGCAGTTAAACTCAGTGTTCCTTCTGGAGTTCGGTTTTCTCAACTTTTGGCTAAATATTATATTGGCTAAAACCAGAGTTGTGGAAGAACAGTGTTACTGGACCCAGGCTTTTCCGTTCACCCCAAATTCAAACAAAACATACTCTTGACAAGATGGAATAGTGGCTAAAACCATGTCCTACATATGGGAAGAAACCTCACCATAACCACGGCAGCATTAACACAGTTGTTCCTCTCTAGTTTAGTCTGTGGATCAGTTTTCCAGCAAAGCTGTAAATACAGTCACAGGCCGTTTTACCAAGTGCACCATCGGACTTCAACTTCTCTACTAAGATGAGATCGGTCCACTGAAAGTATGTCCAAGCCAGCTCTGTGGCCAAAAACTGACCACAGATGAAGGGTTAAACGGCAGCTTATGTGAACTCTACATCAATAGATAGGACTACAGTCTGTAATTTGTACATCAGGAGAGTGGAGTTCCAAAGTGGTGGTTTCTAATAAAGTAGTCGGTATATTTGAATTTGCAATGTATTTGAATTTGCAGCCCTTTTGAATAGTTTTCTGATCTGTTCAGGTGCAATATAATGCCAGTGGCTTCCTGGAGAAGAACAGAGACAACATTCCAGCCAACATCCGCTCTCTTTTCATCAACAGTGTTACTCCTCTGCTCAGTGTCCTCTTCTCTGGTAAGGAGAGATAAATGGCATCATTTGTTTGGCTTAAATTGAGATTTAAAACAGTTATGCATCATTTTATGTCCCCTTTCCCACTGTTATTGGTGAACACTCTTGAGACCACAGTGCAGTCCAGGGTGCGCTCCAGAGATATTTCATTTACTCATTTGTTTATCTGAAATTATTTCTAAGCACAACTAACAATAGGGTCCCTGCCCTATGTACAGCTTAAGCAGAGTCAGGAACTGTAGTCACATGTTTCACATATGGTTGAACAATAAACATTCAAAACCAGGGAAGGAAAATGCAGGCTTGTACTAATATTGCAGTCAGGACCGTGGTAAACAATCACGTGAACCATTATGATAAAATTAATCATAATCAAATGCACACAATGGTGCATGTGTGCTTAGTGCCACTGTATGAATCTAGTGTCACTGTATTCATGTAGTCTTACTGTGTGTGGTATCACTGTGTAATCCAATATTACTGGACTAATCTAGTGTCACTATTAATCTAATATCACTGTATTACTTGAATGTCACTGTATTTATTATATTAATTTATTGATTATGTTTTGCTGTATTCATCTACTGTATTAATCTAGTATTACTGTATTAATCTAGTATTACTGTATTAATCCATTGCTGCTTTATTAATCTAGTGGCACAGTATTATTACTGTATTCATTCTTGGGAATCCTTTTTTCCCAGCCACAATCTCCAGAACAGGGACGCTGATGCCCCGGAAAGCGAAGGTATATTTTCATGTTTAAAGGGTTTTACCTTCTGTTACCTTCAGTCGCATATGAATTTTGGGCCTCCCGGTCAAATGATGTGTTATTCATTTTCTAAGTGAAAATAATTACATGTTCTTTAGAGATGACACATTTTAATGCTTTTTTTGTTACTTTAAACATATAAAAAAGAATTTTGTATTTTCCACTATATGAATCTAAATAAATAGAAATTGGGCATTAACATTGGCTAAAATCCTTTGACTGAGGGTGTTCAGACTTTTGTGTCTAACTGTATGCAGCCTGTTAATTCTCTGGCCTTTAAGATCAATAGAAATAAAAACATGTGGGGCTGGGCTGTCACCACACTACCAGCATCTTGTAAACTTTGTGTCGATTTCAGCTACAAGTCGTGGAAGACAACTTCAACTCAACCAGGAAACAGTCTGTGGGTACACAGTTCAAGGTAAAAGGTTTTTTTTTCTTCTTCACTATTAAAAGTCTTTGTCCTTGAAATGGACAGTTCTTATTGTCAGTAGTAAATTATAACTTGTAACTCATGTGCAGCATTCTCTGGCCGTGCTGATGGAGAAGATGTTTGCAGCCAGTCCACACTTTGTCAGATGTATCAAACCCAACAGCAGCAAACTGCCTGACCAGTTGGACAGTAAGCTGGTCATGGATCAGGTGGGCCACATGTGCTTCCCCTTTGCTGAATCAGAGCCCCAGTTTAGTGTGTTGCTTTTTCTTGGCAGGACCTTAAAGAAAACAGTCACTTTCCATCCTTGTGCTTTTTCCATTGGCTTCACTGATGGTCCAAACATGCCCCCAATCTTTTCTGCTCTGAGGAAAGAGAGGAGCTCTGGCTGTAAATTGTTGGACCCCTGAATAATAAGGTTACTGATCTCAAAGATATGAATTCAAATTTAAACCACATTCCCCTTAACCCAAACTATAGCTGCTCATTCAAGGCCTCCGTGGTGATTTTTTATTTTTACACTGGAGCTTAGAGGCTGATGTGATGTGTACAAGTAATGGAAACTTGTAGTCACCAGACTAGTATTGTGTAAACTGCATACCTGAATCACAAGCTTGCCTCAAGCTACATGGAGTTACATAATCCTAAACAGACTCACTTATATGGTTTCTGAAAACATTTGACATTTTGTATTAATAATAAAGTAGGTCTCTTGCCTAAAAGCACCTGAAACTCATCTTTCAATGTGCAGTTACTGTAATTGTGATTGTCATTGAAATCCACTGTCTGTCCCTCTTTTGGAATTGTTGTAATATTTTTCAATGTTGTGTTCTAAGTAAGTAAGAAAAATAACTTTTTAACCCAAAACCTCGACCCATTCCTTTCAAATTAGGCTCTAATTGCAATTTCAATGGCCCAAGTGCCCCGGGTCTCATTGTGCAAAACAGTAGGTTGAAGTCTCCCACCGGCTTTTATGCTTTTTTTTTTTAACATTAAAAACGTATTGCGAATCCTTTGGCTTCACATTTTTTGAAGTATCTTTGGTAGGAAGAGCAAGGATCTGACCATTTGTTTTTTTTCCAAACATATTGAAACACTTTTTGAGTGCTGATCATTAGGGCTGGGTATCAAAATTTCAAGATATAAAACAAATTACTTTAATACTTCAGAGTATTGAAAAAGTAATTCAGTACCAAATTACTATAAATAAGCAATATGTATGCAAATAAAAATCTAGCTTGATTATTGGCCATCTGAACTGGATTCCACGTGCGTGTTATTAATGTTACAGGTTCTAGATTAGCCTAAAATGTGCTGTAGTTTATGAAAAATCACATTCTGGTTGAAGCCACGCCCACTTTTGGGAGTTACAAAGCCAGTATCGAAGAAAGTATGATTCAGTGATCAGTACTGAAAACAGGGTGTATTGGTATGAACTGGACCAGCCCTACTGAAAACCCAGTCTCCAAAGCAGGACTAGAATAGAATGTTTAATAAAAAATGTATAACTTGGTTTTAACATTAAGTAATTAAAACCCAACATTTTTCATTTATGAAACATTTAATATTAAAAAGCTGGTTGTTCCCAAACTTTTGATGGGCGGTGTGTGTGCGTCTCAGCCTCTCAAGTTGAACAACAGGTCTTTCTATATATTCTCACAGACTTTTGTTCTATTTTGCTACACAAAATGACCTTTAAACCTGTTGTGTATGACGTTCTTACATCACATGACGTGGGCAGAATGTGTCATTGGGCCCAAAGCTGCAGGAAAAGCAGTAGAGTGCCACCTGGTGTGCAGCTGGAAAAAAGGTGATTGAGAATATGAGATGTTGTTATGCAAAGTCCTGCCACTACACATCATGACTTTTTTTTTTTTCTCTCTTAGCTGAGGTACAACGGCCTGCTGGAGACCATCCGCATCCGAAGGGAAGGCTTCTCCTGGCGGCCGTTTTTTAAGGAGTTTGCACAGAGGTAAGACCTAAGTGTTTGGTTTTAAATGAATAAGTGAAAGTCAGGGGTTTGCTTTCAGCTTAAAGCCCTTTTTATCCATCAGGTATAACATCCTGCTGTTAAAACCGGATCTTCCTTTGGACAAAGAAAGGTGGGGACAAAACAACAAACACACTCAAGTCGTGTCTATTGTTGATAATGCAAGTACATACAGTACTGTGCAAAAGTCTTGAGCCCTCATTTCATCACAATTTGCTTTCAAAGATCCAGACTTTCTTGTATTTTTAATGAAGTCTTGAACAGTTCTCCAGGCTTCCTGAAGGACTTTCAAAGACTCTCATTTTCAGTCCAGTTTTTCAGAACCTGACCAGTTTCTGAGGATTTTTTTTTTGTTTGTTAAGACACACAGTGACCTACTTATGAATCATTCAAGCAGAACAAAGAGCATCTAACTTAAAACCTGAACCAGTGAAGAAACAGATGCAGATGATTCCAGATGATCAGGCTGTGATGCTGAATGCTGAGTGGATGGAACTCCTTTATTTAGACTCCTTGTATCTTTACACACTTTGCAGGCTGTTGCAATAAGATATTTGTTCCCATTTCTTTCATTTAATCTACCCAGTATGCTAAGGATAAGGCAGTTTGGCAGACATAAAATAGTATTTTTGCACCAAGAAGGTGACTCAGAGTAAAATATCAAGAAATGAGGGGTTGCTCTAGATTAGGCTCTGCACAGTACTGGTACATTTTTATTTTACCTGATGTGCTTGTTTTATCTCTTTTATTCCATCAGCTGCATATCCATCCTCAATACCACAGAGCTGCGTGGCTGGAAGTGCGGGTAGGTTTAACTTTTACATGCCCACACACCTCAAAACATCGTAAAGCAGCATGTGGGACATAATGATGAATGAAATGGATTTAATAGCCATCAACTTTAATAGCCATCAACTTCTGCTGCACACAGGGTACTCGAGGCATTTAAGATAAATGCTTCTCATGTTCGTTAATTCAATCTCCCCTTTTCCGTGAAATCAGGCCTGATGGGGAAAATTCGTTCCCAAGGACATGTGAAGCTCGTTGAAGGATGGGTGTTTTCCTTATCTCTTTCAGGTCGTCCCGGTTGTTTTTCAAATATTGGCACCAAGAAGAGTTGGCTCGTCTGCTGGATAGGCTGGGGAGGGCAGCTGTCGTGATTCAGAAGAGTGAGTGACAATTAACCTAGTGTTTGTTTTAGCCGTTCAATAATCGCACATCAGAACTGCAGCCGTTTCTCACAAAAGCTCACCTGCCAACTCCAAGATCTGCTGCCAACTCCAAGATCTGCTGTGAATCATCTTCTATCATTTGTGCCTGAGGCTCGTCAGAGGGGTACGTTAGCACATGGGTGAATCTGGGGGAAAACACACTCACGAAAGGGCATGACTGAACCTGAAACAAAGGTTTTATCCTTATATATGTCTTTAGACTCAAAGTCAGACCTTTGTTTATTCATTCACGTTGGATGTTCTTCAAAAGAAACAGCATCTCATCACACATTGAAGAACAGAATTACAGCGTTTCACTGAGTCCGGGCCAGTCAGTTTCTTATTTCCCTGTTTAAACATGCCACCATGTTGCACTGCTCCAGCAAGCTTTTTCTCACTGATCTCCCTCTTTCACTCGTCCTCTTCTGTAATATACATTAAAAACCAGAGCTGTTCACATAGCCCTCCGCCCATGAGAGCACAGCTGGCTTAGTTCTTCTGAAAGGACATTCCTAATGTTCTCTGTACTGGTTTGTAAAAACTTAGTATTCACTGCTGTTCAGAAGTTTGAGTAAAATAAAAACAAAATCTTTTTTTTTTGTTGTTAAAATTGTGATTTTTCAAAGGTGATCATATCTCACAAAACCTGTAACAACTGTAAACAGAGAATTATACTATATGATTTTCTAAAGGGTTTTATATCACCAGCAATGATGGCTAGGGATCAGGGAATCAGTCAGTTTAGCCACTTTTTATACTGTGAATACTTGCAAAAAATGAACAAAAGTTACCATTCATTTGTTAAATACAATGATTTATGTTTATTTCTAGTATAATTAATTGTCAGCAAACATTTTATGATCATGACAAGAATAGCAGCAGGTTCTCTCCTCTGAGCACGTTCAGGTATTCCACAGTCTAGTTAAAGCAACAGAGACTCTCTGAGTCACAGCACAGGTGTAAGTTCTCACCATCCTGCTGCACAGTAGAGTTTTACACTGTGAGTGTGAACTGACTATGATTGACATAACAACGACCAGGCGAAAATCTTTTGTGTTTTAATGTGTATCTTGTGGTCCCCAGATTATCGTGCGATCAGAAGCAGGAGGATGTTCCTGGCCCTGAGGGCTGAAGTGAGGAGGAAACTGCAGGAACAGCGAGAGAGAGAAGAGAGGGAGGAAGAGATGAGGAGGCAGCAGCAGCAACTTCTGGAGGAGGAGGAGAGGAAGAGGCGTCTGCTTATGGAGCAGGAGAACAAGAGTGAGACAACAAAATTGTCCGCTGTTACTATTTTTCCTTTCCTGCTTTTTCTAACTTTGCTTTTCACCATACCTGTATCATCCCAAAGACCTCAGCCATGGTCAGTTTACTCCAGGCTTCATCTTTCTGTTGTTCTTCTCATGCTTCATTGCCCAACTCTGTCCCTAAGGTGAGAAACTAAAGTGTTTCACTTATGTCTCTTCAGGACCAGTTTCTCCTCCAGTTCCGATGCCCAGAAAGAAAAAGCCTGAGCCCAGACCTCGGTCTATTCTCACCGGAATCGTCCACTCCTCCCACGAAGCACCCAAACCCCAGCCACGCGTCAAAAAGTTTGAGGTGAGAGTCCATTCCTGCCATTAATCCCTCAGCGGTACAGATCCGTGCCAGAAGTGCAACAAATGGCAAATTGTCGGCAAAGCAACTCTTTATATGAAGTTCCCCTGGTTTGTGTTGATGCTCAAGGTGTCAGACGTCATGTTGAGCTTTGTTTGGTGTTCCTGTGTCACATAGAAGTAAATCTAACGTCATTTTAAAAAGCATGTAATAATAATAACCACTACTGGGGTTTTATAAATCGTGTCACACACACATGCTCACAAAGAACAAAAATGCCCAAATGTCTTTTATTTTAGGTTTTAGACAGAAAAAACGTACAGGAACCGTGCTGTACCTCCCACAGTTTAAGGCCGCTTGTCGCCCCAAAACCGCGTCGATGGAGTCAAACCAGTGGAAAGTGTTACTGCCAGAGCTGCTTTTGTTATTGTGGTCTTTTATTATTTATAGTCTTGTTTGGGTTTTTTTTTTTTCTCTGCATTCTTTAACCATGCGATGAAAACCGAACCCAGAGAACTTGTTACTGATGTCCTGGATCACCTTCATGTTTCTTGTAGTGTTATAGAAAACCTCTACTGAAATTTATCTTCAGCCCAAACATACAGTTGTGCTTGTACTTTATCGACTCAGTTGTTAGTTTGCATCTCCTTTGAAAGACAGAGGCAGTAAAAGACAGAGGCCTCTTTCCATGTTGTGATGACATTTTGACCAGTCAGAAAGCAGTGACACAGTCTGTTCTGCTGTCGCATGCTTTCAGCCCTGTCGTCCAGCAGCTCGGGTACAGCTCGCTTTATTTGTAACAGAAAAACATTTGTTCGTGGGAAGGCATGTTTCCTTGCGTCAGTGGAAAAGCGCCATAATTTATTAGCCTGCAGACAGTTTCTTCCCTAGCTAATTAGTCTTTGCACTTTTTTACCTCTCTTAGCCAAATGATTCTGACTAGTTTACTGACACTTGTTTGTGAAGCAGTTTCTAAGTAGTATTCAGAGACAATTTCGAGTGTGAAACAGCCAGGTTGTGGCTGGTGAACCACTTGGAGGAAGTGGTTTTCTTGTAAGCTTACTTGTGAAAACCAATTTTCCATTATCCACCTCCTCAAATCTCGCGCAGGCCACTCCGTTTGATAACGACCTGAATGAAGGCAGTGACCTGATGAAACTGATGGGTCAGGCCGTGGATGAGGAGCGAGTCAAGGAGAAACGAAAGAGGAGGAGCAACACCATCCGCTGGTTCAAAGAGACTCAAGCCCGCAAAGTGGCCCGAAATGGAACATTCCCTTGCTGGTTCCATGGCATGATCACTCGGAGGTTTGTCTGTTTATGATTTGTTTTTCTGTGGTAGGAGCCTTGCCTGCGAACCTGATGACCACAAAAGTTGCAGGTTCAAACCTCCACTTTCTACCATTGTGTTCCTGAACAAAACTCAACCCTCAGTTGCTCCAGGGGGTCTGTTCCTGAAACTAATTATTGTTAGTCTCTCTGGATAAGAGCGTCAGCTGAATGCCCATGTCCATATTTTGCATTGATTTAAAGTGTAAAGTGTCCATTTGTCATACATTAACAGACCATGCATCAACACACTACAGCACTTCACAGCACAGCACAAAGTGTGAAGAGTGTGAAATTGCTCTCTGCATTTAACCCATACTTGCATGCGTTGACAATGACGTGTGGGTGGGGGTGGGGGGATTTAGTGTATGGGGACAGTACCTTGATCAAGCTTTTAACCCCTTCCGATCACATGGGAAGCTTTCACCACCAGGCCTGTAGCTGCTTCACCCACAATAGTTGTTTTCAAACTGTTTGTCTTCTTGATGAAAATATTTTCTTTATTCCCTTATTCCAGGCAAGCTGAAGACCTCTTGATTGACAAGCCTCTTGGCTGCTTTTTGATTAGAGTTGGACAAAGTCGAGAAGGATATACACTTACATACAGGTAACCTTTTCACTGCTGTCAGCCTGAAAGTGTTACTGCAGCCAGGCTCATCAAATCACAGCCTGAAAAAGTGTCAAAGCCTGAAAAAGCCCCTTTTGTGTTTCCTCCACTAAGTACTTTTTTTGAAACACAGGGGTGCCAACCGCTGTCGACACTACATGATTGAGATGCAGAGTAATGGGAAGTACGTAATTCTGGGTGAAGACCGGGCACACTCCTCTCTGCCTGATCTGGTCCAGTACCACACACAAGTGGGCATCAAGCCCTTAATGGAGCTTCTCACGTTACCATGCGGACAGGTGCGTTCAGGATCATCAACAGTACCATCCTCATCATCATTACTGTTGGATATTGGCTGATATAGTTTAGGATTCTGAACTTCAAAGAAAACACTATTTCGCAAACCTATACTAAGCCCAAGCCTAAACTAAATTCTGTGTTTTTAAATGGGGAAACACCACTGGTCTTTCCAGGACTGGGCTTAATAAAATCTGGGATCCTGGTGTTTTAATGATCTTTAATGGTCAAAAATGTTTAAGTGATAAAATGTATGTCGCTGAGATTTGCAGATGTTTGGTGTTCTGGCTCACTGAACATGAAAAGATCAGGAGGTTAAATTGTCCGGTGTAGTTTTTTACCTTTTGGCATTAAAACTAACAAAAGCAACAGTTCCAGATAGTAATAAATACATTTTGATGAACCATATCTTATCCACTTCTATAACAATATGCTTTACCAATGTATGGTCAAAACAAGCATATAAAACAAAATGTTTATAAATCACGTCAAAACCATTGCACGTAGTCCACATTTTAGGACACCAGATGTTATAGACAGTTTAATAGTGTGTACCATAAAATGATAAAAATAAACAACTGAGAGGTGGTCTCTAATCAGAATCAGAAAACTTTATGTATGTATTTTGTGACTGCACAGACACAGACAAGAACAAAATACGCTATGCTATGTGTGTATAAGCTTAATTTGGAAAACTGCATCATACACATGGTGGATACACGCTGTGTTTGAAAGAACTTCTCATTGCTTCCTTTTCAAAAGTCCCCGTTTCCTTTGCAATTAATCTTGTGGTTGCTTTTGTGCTCACCATCTCAGACAAAAACAATGCTGTTGGTTCAGACACATTGACACTACAGAGGTTAAGACTCTGCTCACTATACTCAAAATGAGACTCCTCAGAGCTTCTCTCTTTTGAATGCATCACTGAGCCACAGACCCTGGTGTGCAGAAGCTCTGCTGTGGGCTGCACCATGATTTTGATTTTGTTGACCTGTCTCTTGCACTGTCAAATAGCACTGACACCTCACCTTTAAAAGTCAAGGCAGAGATTTGGACTGTTTTCATTTGAGGAAACAAACCTGCTGGTTCATCATACATCACTGCCTTTGTATACATATGTAACGTTTTACTCCACTTTTTGCAAAATGTTCTGATGAACAACCTCCACTGGGTATTTTAAATATCCGTGTGGTCAAACAGCCAATCATGGGGGGTTCCTTGAACAATATGATCACATGAAAGTACCTGTTATGGGCTGTATTGATTTTGTTGATTTGTCTCCTGTGCTGTCAAACAGCAATGTGACCATGAGCCAGACTATGAAGAGCTGCAGGCCATGATGGCTCCTGCCATGCTGAACAGCAGCAGTGCCGACTCTGAGGAGAACGTCTATGAGGACCCGGACCAGGTGCACCTGGAGCTGCAGAGACTCTTCCTTCCTCCAGGGCAGAACCCAGGACCTGAGGCCCACCATGCCTCGGTGCTGAGGCGTGTGTCGGACAGACGCAGGCGTCTGGACAGCACCGAGCTGGAGCACAAGGGGGCGGAGGAGATGGACAAGGGCAGGCCTGTCCCCCGTCTGTACCCCTCCATCCGGCTGGCCATGAGGGAGATCCAACAGATCCAACAGGTGCGGTTTGACTCTTCATTGTTTATTGCAGGTTTAGCCGTTGCAACTCTGACAACATTCACCTGAGCCCTCTAACCAATGTTCTGGCATTGGCACTGCACATAGTTCCCTTTGCTCTTCCCCTGGCCATCTAAACCCATTTCATAAACAGAAGGGGTTGTCATGATGCTCATGATGCATCTTTTTTGTTCCTGAGCTGTTGTTGCTCCTGGATGCTTCCATTTCACAATAATGGTTGACTGGGACAACCTAAAACCTGACCTGTGGCAAACTGACCATAGGCTTTATTTTGATAATTTACTCAAACTGTGAAGCTCAATGTGCAACATTTATGAACATTTCCAAATCCATTTTGCTGTTTTGCGAGCAGAAAAAAAATGAGAAACTTAATGAGAGTTAGGATAATGTTTTTTCTGCTGGCGTGTGTTTTGGGCCCAACATGCAATAAACCAAACAGAACAGCCCGTCACCTGCCCTTTACATTTACAGCATTTGGCCGAGGCCCTCATCCACAGTGACCTTGCATTCATTAGTGACAGGAACAGTCCCCCTGGAGTAACTGAGGGTTAAGTGTCTTGCTCAAGGACATAATGGTAGAAAGTGGGGGTTTGAACCTGCAACTTTGTGGTTGCTACCAGTACCAGATCAGTTTTCAGTCAAGGAAACACACCTGCTGGCGCACCGTACGTCGCTGCCTCTGTATTTATATTTAACTTTTTCCTCCACTTTTTACAAAATGTTCTGACAAACACCCTCAACCTGATGTGTTTAAATACCTGGGTGTGTTAATTACCCTTTATCAGTACATTATTCTGAGAAGGACTTTTTAATGATGCGATTCATGCATTACAATTTGTTCACTCCTCTGAGCAGGAAAACGCAAAATCATTTGTTATTTTGAAAACGTGGTGTGAAAATTATGCTATCTTTCATGTCAACTAATTAACTGAAACTTCAGTTGTTAGGAAAATCAGAATCTGAAAACTTTATTGATCCCAGAGGAAGTTGCTTATGTTCCAACTGCGCAGACGCACAGAGACAAAAACAGTATAAGATATGAAACAAGGTCAAAATAAACTCCCCAGAAAATACTCTAATAATACTCCAAAAACACTATGCTACAAACACACAATGCTGTGGTAAGAAATGAATACTATAGATAGAGAGACAGAGAGAGAGCGAGCTTCACATGCAGTAATTTCTTAACTTTATATTCTTCTAAGCCTGAAAGGTTTATGAATTACGATACCAGCCTTAGCGGGGCTCAAAACTCCACAACAAATATTAGTGTTGCAGTATATCAGGTCTCTTTTTGGCCTCCAGAACAGACCCCCAGGGTTCAGCTCAGATGTCTCCTACCTGTTCAGACACGCAGGTGGAAGCTGTCAGAATCACTCTTTGTTTTTCACTGAAGCAGTAAGGAGTAGAAACTCTGTATAAACTTGTTTCACGTCTCTTCACATCTGCAGCAGTTCTCAGCCAGCCAGGACCAAACAGCGGTGCCTTCCCGCAAGCCGTGGGGACCCTGGAGGAAGAAAGGTGAGAGTTACTCATCCATTCACAACATCCCAGTACCTGCCTGTGTGTTCCTGCAGCTGTTAATGTAACCCCTGTATTCTTTCATATATTACAGATTCATAACTAAAAGGAAGGACGGCGTCCACAGATGTTCTTGCTGCTATTTATCTCAAATATGATCTGTGTTGAACAAATAGCTGGAAAAAAGTCCATCAGGGGAATCTTAGCCTTTTTTATTTTGGACCTTAATGCATTTTAATGTCTTGGTTGCATTTTTAAATAGCTATTTAATGTGTAAATTATGTTGTGATGTTATGGGATACTTAATAAATATCTGATTTCATAAATGTCCATCTCTGGTGCTTTTTATTCCAACAGAAAAGATCAATTCTAACCTAAATAAAGGAGGATGACCATATGTAACATTCATAAATCCAGATTGGCACTATGTCTCAGTGTTTCTGACGTACACTACCAGTCAAAGGCTTTTGGCCATCACAGGTTTTTACCACTTTTCCATTGATTTAATAAACTGCAGATCGTTATTCTTGTTAAACACTGGACAGTTGTTGACTGAACACCTACAAAATGAAAATATGCCAAATAAACAAGTTTCCTTTATAATAGGAAAGAATCTGTAACAGTGCATGTCTGACATCCTATTGTGGTGTGGTGATGCAGAGTCCAATTCTAGACTGTCGTTTAAATGGACTCGTTAAATGTTTCATCACTTAATAGTTTGTTAAATATCGAACACTGCTGGTGTTGTTGAATAATAAGACATTTTCTGGCCAATAAAGGACTCAAATGGTGAAGATACTTTCTATTTATTTGTTAGGAAAAAACATTGTGTATTCTCAGTAAATATTAAGTGATGAACATGCAAATGTAGAAAATCTAAGTGGGTACAAAAACTTAAGGTAGTGTAGGTGTTACAAATTTGCATGAAGGTGGGTGATTCATAACAGGACGAAAACATGACCTGAACTCGTCTGATGGTAAATTTCTCAGTAAAAGATGATGTAGGTTGAATGATTGTTTTCTGAAATATTTTGTCTCATGAGTAAATCAAATTACATACATTTTGTGTTATTTCCAGTGTAGGAGTAAAAAGGCATCCAAACAGGCACAGCAATATGCATCACCTCATTAACATGTTGATTTTTGATTGGCTTTTACCAGAGAAACCATCACTGTGACTTTATGAATAGCTCAATTTGTATTAATCTTTTCTTCAGAATTCGAATCAGAAAACTTTATTGATGCCACACGAAATTGCTCGTTACGACTGCACAGAAACACAGAGACAAGAACAGTATAAAATATAAAGTAAATATCTGTAGAAAATCTCAATTTGAAATACTCTGCAATTTACACAAATGCCAGGTATTAGTACTATACATAAGTGAATGACTAGTAACACATATGGTGTTTGGAAGCTGTTATTGTATGTAATAGAGTTCAGTAGTATATCAGTAATAAGGATATACGTAGTGATGGATGTGATGGAGTCATTTTCTGCTGATAATACCCTGCCCTTAACCCAGCCTCTCCTAATAAAAACAAAATAGACAGTTATGTTCACAGATGACATTTGAAGAGTTTAATTCCTCTAAAAGCAATATTATACAATGAAGTGTTTTGACACACACACCACCTGGTGCCTGCGATCTTGAAATGATGTTTTGGCCTAAAATGTGTGTGTAAAACAGTGATTGTGGAAGGGTAAAAATCGAATCAGAACATTTTTTCAGATTTACATCTATTTTACCATCATTACTCAGAAAACACGTGTGGTTCACTGGCGCATTTTGATAGTAAACAAAACAACTGTTCAGCAGCAATGCGGTCACTGTAAAGTTTTATGAATGTGAACGTAAAGGTCATGTTTGATGAATAGGTGTTTACGAAGTTTCCAAAGGTACTAATAGAGGGGTTGTTCCTTTTTTGCTCCAATAACGGCCTCTACTCTTCTGTGTAGGCATAGCATTAGAACATTGCTGTGAGGATTTGATTGCATGAGAGCATTCTTGAGGTCAGGTACTGGTGTCGGTTCAGGTCTGGATCACAAACTCCACTCAAACCCATCCTGAAGGTATTGGATGGAGCTCCATGCTAACTGGTTGGTTAAAAATCTAATGAGATAAAAGGAAAGACTTAAAAGTAGGCTTTTTGGGGAATAAAGGAGAATTAAAAATCAGAGTTGAGTCGAGTGAATTCATTTATAAAGTACATTTTAAAACAACATATGTTAGAAGTGCAGTTACTGCATTCTCTAATTAGAAGGGATGTCTGGATATTTTATAACAGTGGTTCCCAACCTTTAGTGCACCACGCACCGATTTCATGCAAGTCAATACCAAAACACAATTAGGTTAATAAAATATCATTTGATTATTACATATATATTGATTTTTTCCATTAGGTTTCTACTTTTTATTTAATAAATGCATTTTTTAAAATAATGTAAATGTAATTTTTAAAAAATAAAAACAACAAACAAATAAGGTTTTTATTCTTTCTATGCAGCCCAGTGGTTGGGGACATGTAGTGTTCTTCCAATCCTGAAGAAAGAAGCGCTTCCATTTAGGCTTTAAATTGAAAATTATAGTTGTTTTAGGACTAATTTGAAATTAATTGACATTTTTTGGCAACTGTGTAGTCTCAGGTGAACATACTGTCAACTGAGTTCCAATAAATGACAATAAATACTGGATGTATGATGGAGTAGAACAGGAAAAACGATCTTTCACCCAATATTAAAGTTGGCTGATGCCTTCTGAACGTTTGAGAGGTGTGGCTTTTTCCAGCTGCTCACAAAAGTGGCTTGAAATCACAGACAGCCAAGAATCTTCAGCAGGAGAGCCTGGATAACCGATCAGTCAGAGCCAAGAGCCAAAGGCCAAATGAATCTCAGGGTTCTTCTGCTGGTCCTGTGCATCACCTTCACCTCCGTCCAAGGTAAACTGAGGATTATAGAGAAAAATATTTCTGATCTGGGCAGTAAAATATGTTCTCAGCTTTTGTTGTTCCTGAATGTCGTTCTTGCAGGACAGAGATTTTTATTTTAAGAATATTGAGATAAATTTCCAGTCCAAACTTCTTGCACACACTGAGATTTCCTACATTTGCTTATTACTCGCTTACATACATGTTACTCATATTTAGTAAAAAATAGACTCAATATTATTTGCTAAAATATAAATGTACACTATGTTCAGTTAACAAGTGCATTTAAAGTTAAAGGACAGTCTAGAATTTGACACTGCATCACCACACAACCAGTTAATAGTCAGACATGCACTGTTACAGACTATTATAAAGGAAACTTGTTGTATTTGATATGTTTTCATTGATAGTTGTTCATTTTCAAGTGTTTAACCAGAACTTTGTAAAATAAATGGATAAGTGGTAAAAAACACATGGTGTGCAAATAACCTTTGACTGGTACATATTCAGATAGAAATGAAATATGTCAAAATGTCAAATAAAACTAGTTTCTTTTATAAGATGAAAGAATCTGTAACAGATGTCTGGCATTCTAGTAATTGGTTGTGTGGTGATGCAGAGTTAAATTCTAGACTGTCCTTTAACTGTAAACGCACTCGTTAACTGAACATTAGTTAACTAATGTATTATCTATACGTATTAGAATGTAAATTATTCTAATCTTTTTTTTATTAATTACGGAAGTGGCTAAAGAATTAAATTTGTTCTCCAATGAGATCTTCAGAGGTCATTATTAAGTGGCTAATGATGTTCTTCAGTAATTATTTGCTTACATCTGACAGGCACCACGAGTGGTTGATAACAGCTGTGGTTTACAACTGCAGGTTACATTCCAAGATGCTGCGTCCAGACCTCCCGCGTTCCTCTCTCCGTGCTGCAGGAGGTGGAGAAGTTTGACATCCAGAATCGGCACGGAGCCTGCGAGATCGACGCCGTGGTGTGAGTTTTAACGGGGCTCTGAGTTCTCCTAGTTTGGCAGAGCGACATGAAGTCACAGCACCTATACGAACTGTACGATTTTATCATCAGTCTAAATCTGATCTAATGATAAGAACCTGGAGATCTCCAGATCACCAGAACATTTGACATGGTTTGATAAATTGCGCAGTCTAAAAATGGTTCCTCACAGGGTCTTTAGTAAAGACGATGGTCCTTCAACCATGAACAGTCATTTGAATACTTAAATAGCGCTTTGCCTGGTCTGGATGATGGGAAGAACCAGGCTGTTCTCTTTAAATCATGAATGGGCTTGGCCTGATTTGATATTTTTGGGAGACCCCACTTCACTTATTGTGGTGTTTATACACAAAATACATCATTTTATTCAGGTTTTACTTTAGTAATAATGTCAAAATGATGTGGTCTTGAAGGTGAAAGCTAGGTAATTTCTCCTATAATAATATAATATAATATAATATATTACATTATATTAAATTATATATTATATTATATTACAATAACAGAGGTGTAATGATACCCTCAACTCACAGTTCAGTTCAGTAGGTTATTTGGAGAACACAGTTCGATTCAGTCTCGATATTCAACACAGACTAAGACCTTACAGTTCTTATGTATTGCTTCCTACGCATGTGCATTTACAAATGATCTTTTTCCTTTCAGTTTATTCCTTATTCTGCACTCTAGGAGTGTAACGATTCACACAGTCCATGATTCACTTCAATTCACGATTCCCTGACTTCACAATTCAGTATTCTCACAATATTCAGAACGATATTTCAATTCAGAAGAAAGGTGTTGGCATTCAACTGTTGCACAATTTACTAATGAGACTAGAGCTGGAAGGTGGGGGTGGGAGGGGGGTGTATGAGGTGGAGGCTCTGGACAGTGTTGGTTTAACACTACAAACAGTGCAGTTACCTCAAATATCATAATTAATAGAACACATTATCCACGAGTACATTTTTGCATTACCCCTGCTAAATAATCACTGCTGTCCTTAACTTCCATAAAATAAAGCTCTTTATGTGGTTTATTTTTGATGAAGATTGACATTTTCTTGTCTGAGAAAAATATTTTGACAACAAAAGTGTTCATCTCTAATTGATTAAATTAAAGACCATTCCTAGCAGTGGACTCAGCAGTTCACTGAAACATCTCTCTGATTTCAGGTTGCACTACATGGGAAAGAAGATCTGTGCAAAACCTCGAGCGAAGAGGATTCTGCAGGCCATCCAGCAGAGCAAGATGGGGATCCAGCGCATGGCTTAAAGGCTTACTGTCAGTCAATTATCTTCTAATTAGAAGATTCTCCAAATGTATTTAGTGGTCCACTAAATGAATTCACTGATCTCATTTCACTTTGAATGTTTCTGCTGTCCTGACACTCCTGAAATTATGCTTTTATATAGATATACCTGATAGTCCTCCAAAATTTGCTGAACTATGAATTCATTTACTCACTGATGTTTGTGGTGTTTTCTTTTTGGTGGCCTTTTCCTCCTGTAAAGAAGCGTTTTCTCATATGCCTCTAGACTTTTCTCTGTGAAAATGATCCATATTAAATGATGAGTCTGTTCTATTTATTCCTGTTCATGAGTCATGAAAGTTTCCCGGGGTTCAAACCGTGAGGTCTTGAAGGGTGCCCTGGTGGAGGGCTTTGTG
>JBBPCX010115763.1:0-20667 GCA_037974365.1 Hydrocynus forskahlii
AAGATTAAGATCTATAACGAGCAGTACGAAGTTCATTTAACCAGAGGAATAGCTATTGGAAAGAACAGACAGATTGAGCTGAAGAGAGTTGACTTGAAAGGTAAATTGCTTCAAATGATTTATGAACCAAAACAGCTATAATTATTCATTTATGTTTGTGTGTTTGTTCATTTCCATTTGTGTTTGATCATTACTGTGTATTTCAGTTTATCTGCACATTTACTGCCTCGATAACTGCTGTTATCTAAACATCTCTGATTTTCCTGCAGATGACTCTTCTGAGCCTCTGCCCAGTCACTGGGAGGACATGAAGGGAAGCTTTGTTAAGCAAGTTCAAATTCAACAAGGCACCCAAGAATGCATGGAAGTGGAGAAGGAGTTCCGGAGGACTGGACTGCACAATAATATCCTTAGTGTAAGATTACTGTTACACAGAAATCACTGTAGAAACTGTTTTATTCACATGCACTGTTACCTCTCTTATATGTTAAATGATAGCTTTTTCTATATTGCTGTATATATATATATTTCATGTGATGTTTTCAGATCGAGAGAGTCCAGAATAGCACTCTGTGGAGAAGCTACATGATCCATAAGAAACACATGGATAACAAGAACAACCACAAGAACAATGAGAGGAGGCTTTTCCATGGCACTGCATCTGATAACATAGACAAGATCAACGACCGAGGCTTCAACCGGAGCTATTCTGGGATGCACGGTATAACACAACTATAACATAACCTGTAAAATCCGTGATTGCCAGATTCAAGTTGGCTAAAACAAATGTATGTCTTATTTATTTTTTGTCTTGTTTTAAGGTGCCATGTATGGGAATGGTGCATATTTTGCTGTAGACCCAAGTTACTCGGCCCAAGGCTACTCCAAACCTGACAGGAATGGTCATAAGCGTATGTATCTGGCCAGAGTGCTGGTCGGTGATTACACTAAAGGGAAGGCTGGTCTCCTTTCACCTCCAGCCAAGGGCTCCACCCCCACAGATTTATATGACAGCGTCACTGATAACGAACAAAACCCATCTATGTTCGTGATATTTCATGACGTGCAGGCCTACCCTGAATACTTAATCACGTTTCAGTAGCTGTGGATAATGTGTTTATTTACTTTTTTTGCACCTGAGAATGTCCACTGCTGTGGTTTTGTTGTTACATTTATTTCTGTAATGATCCACATTCTTGATCACAGATAATATTAGCATTGAGAAAAGTAACATGGAATAAATTACATTTTATATGGTTAAATTCAATTAAAAGATAGTTTGTTGATTTTGTAGGGGAATATAAGCACACATCCTGATTTCTGGGGCAAACTTCTACACAGTACTGATTATTACATTATTCATATAATCCTTAAAAATTATTATCTGTTTTGTTGGTTGTGTCAGATCCTGTGCTACAGTTTACAATGGTTGATTGAACAACTGTGCAATAATCATCAAAGACATAAAACATCTGCACTCCTATGCACCAATAAGCATTCCCTTGTGTAAAAAAATAAAGATTTAATGGGTTGGTATAGTTACATGTGTTGTAATTCATACTGAGATATGCTGACCAATAAAGCTGTGTTGGTCCTCCAAAGTCTTGTTGATCTGTTCAACTGTTCAGTTTTCTTCTATTAATTAATACTATTTCAAAGCATTATACTCTGTGATTATCTCACTTGCTTACGTTTTTGGGCACATGCACCAAGAGCTCTTGTTTAAGGTTTTGTCTCAGGTTAAGATTTAATGTAAAAATTCTAATTTAGGCCCATTCCAAGTAAAGGAGAATAGGAACCTACGTGTGGGACCCACACTTAAAGTTCTGTCTCCATCTGCCGGACACTTCTTTGTACTGCATGCTTAGCATTGATGAGTCCAAATATTAAGCCAAAAAGGTACATTTTTATAGGGATACATTAAAAACATAAATACCTGAGCTGTAAGGAGTGCCCGATTTGTCACCTTGTCATTTATTTCCTTTATTTTCACTTTCACTTTTTTCTGATAGAGCTATGCTGGGATCTATAGTATAGCAAAGCTATAACATAACCTGTGAAATCTGTGATATGCTATTTTAGAGTTTGTTCTGAAAAAAACATTATTTCACTTTGTCTTGTTTTGTCTTGCTTTAAGGTGCCATGTATTGCAATGGTGTGTATTTATCTGTCGACCCAAATTACTAGGCCCAAGGCTACTCCAAGCCTGACTGGCATAGTCATAAGCCGTCCATATTTGTGATCTTTCATCATGTGCAGGCTTACCTGGAATTCTTAATCAAGTTCCAGTAGGTGTGGAAGTTGGACAGATTAAGCAACAGAGAATGACCACTTTGTTATTACCGTTAAGATCCATATTTACAAATGAAATTTGTTGGTGAAAATAAATGTATAAGCTGTTGGGAAGAATCAGATGGATTAGTTAATCAATTTAAACGCAGTTCCAATACAATGCCCATTTATTCTTCATAAATAACAGGCTAGTAGAAGATTCTGTACTGCATGGCATATTAGATATTGTGCAGTTTCCATCGTTTACATAAAAAATGTGTTGGTAACACTTTGCTAAAGGGCAGAATTCATAGTGCAGTGTGCTGTCTACTTAAGACTTTCATGACATAAACCTTTATTAGCTTTCATAAACACATCATAACTGAAGTGACATCAAAATAGACTAAAGCAGTCTTGTTGACAACTGACATTTTGTTAGAATAAGCCTTCAGGAATGTAGCTCAATGAGAGGTGTCACAAAATGTATGTGTCTTAGAGCCTTATGAATTATGCCTTTCAGTGAAATGATACCATGAAAAAGAAGCAGGATATTTTTTCTGCTCTATTATATCTTGACATTTCAGCTCTCACTTGTTACTATGCAGTACCTAGGAGGTCAGGACACACCAATGCAAAGACCTGACTGTGGGGACGGTAGAAGGCACTATCACGGTAAAAATGTTGACTTTTCCTTTTGTTTGTGTTTCCAGTGCATAATGTGTACAAAAGACCATAATTTAACCCCATGTTCAGCTGAACATACTACTAGCACATAGAAACTTCTGACAGCTGAACAAACTCATTTACACTATCTGGAGAACTGAAAGGCAACGGAGGAACTTTTTTTTTCCTTTTCATGATGCCGTACCTTCTGTCCTTTTCATGATATCTTGCAAATAGAGTAATAATAAGAAGAGGAATGATAAAAGCAGGATACTTTAACTCAACGAGCAGTTTGTCTCATGTTTCAGGAATTAATGTGCGCTTCGGTTACAGAAGTGGTCAGAGCCATAAACTAGCCACTCTGTCAGCATGAAAACGTGCTGGCCTTGTGTTTTCTCACGGCAAGCACATGGAGCATGTACTTTGAACCCTCTCAGACCGGATATCAGATCAGACTATCTAGCATTATATAAAGTCTCCTCTCAATCTTCTACACTCTGCCTGCAGGAGGGGTCAAAGAATGGGAGGGTCACTTATTCATCACAGAGATGAAAATTCTGGTCTCCTTTAATTATAATTTTGAATTTTCCCCTCAGATTTCAAACGCTTTGCTGGATGTTCCTATCACACTTGAACTTAACCTCATTTACATTTCAGTCCGCTCTGTTCGATACTGTGGACATGCAGACTGTGGAAGCACTCAAATTGTGCTTATGATCTAATACCGTTACTAGTTTTCTATACATGTGGAAAGTATATATACACTGATCAACAATGGACTGTTGTGAAGCACAAGTCCTCTTTGCTAATTAACAACTAAATACTTCAATTGTTTATATATACAGTGAACCCTGGCTTATTTGGTTCACTCATTCATGGATTTTTTCTTAGAACTAATAATTGTTCACGGAAAACCCCGCAAATTTGCGGAAACCACAGATATCCTCCGCATATCTAAGAATGAAAACCCAATAGACATGAATGGGGAAAGTGACGTCATTTGTACTAGGAAGAATGAGGCTTGAGATATCTGTAATGTTCCTTGTAGATAGGAAGAACGTCGTTTTGGATATCTGTAATGTTTATTTTGACTGGGAAGAACTGAACTACTGATATCTGACATACAATCCACTCTGGCTATTAAATGTTAAAACGGCTTGCCATACGCGAGTTTCCAAGTTCTCGAGTGATTTAGCACTCATCTCAAGAGTTCCGTTTAGAGTTCAAAAATGCACTCAGCACCTTTTCACTGCACCACACTCCTGCCCCTTTTCCCCTCTGTCCAAACCAATCCTGTCACTGTTTTGTTTGAGGGTTTTTTTAGTTTCTCTGATAGGCTGTAGTTGTTCAACAGCACCTCATAACATGCCCTAGATCTGATGTCAGGGATCCACTCTAAAGTTGAGGAAGCGTCATTGTACGTACTCTGTGGTTCTCTTTATAGCCTTGGGCATCCTTTAAGAGGTGAGAAACACACCTCAGGCCTTATATTGAGAGCTAGAAGACCTGAGATTTATACACCTCATGAAGTGTTATACATTAGCATCATTGTTAGCCTCTTGTAGGTTGAGATATGTCTCCCCATTTTGCTTGTTCCAGTCACGTTCATTCTGAAGCCCATTAGAAACTCCCTGCTCCTGCTGTGAGGTCCTTTTGGAAGCAGATGTCCACTTCTGCGGGCTCCTGCAGCAGAGCAGCTGAGCATAGGCCCGGCGGAAGTCCCTGTTGAGGGCCGGGTAGAGAATGGGGTTCAGGGCAGAGTTGAAATAGCCCAGCCAGAGCACTACAGAGTGTGTGAGGCGCGGTGGGTCAGTCTCGCGCCTCAAGCCCATGCAGGTGAAGTAAATGAAGTAAGGAAGCCAGCAGATGATGAAGGCCCCTAGCACAGCAGCTAGAGTTCCCGTGGCTTTGTGTTCCCGTGCCGTAGCTGCCACAGATACAGAACGGATGAAGGAAGGTGTAGTGGCGCGAATACGACGCACCTGTGTGAATGAAAAGAAATTACTTACTGAGATGTAGCATTAATTTAAATTTACACAATTCCTTCTTTACCATAATGTACAGCGGAAGGACTCGATATTCTTTTTCTTTCAGTGTTAGCTGATAAAACAAATTATTTTTTGGCCATTTCTATTGGTCTGGACAATGTTCTAATGTATAAGAACTTTTTTTCGATCTTGCTTCTACAGAATCAATAAGCAACTGTGTTTTTTTCTTACAATTCCTCAGATGATTTTGTTTGCACAATGCTATTTTTTTAGCCACACTCACCCCATTGCTTTGTGACTGAAAAAGCTAATTTCTTGTCTTGGCTGATTGACTGCATTTACACTTAAACTGTTGCTTTAGAGAAAGAGACCTTAAGGGTTTCTTATAACTGTGTGGTGAGAAGAAGATGCAGGTCACAGTTGCTTGGTCAGATAACGGAGGACGAAGTTGCTGCTGTTTGTCCTGAGGCTTTTCCAGTCACGGCAGTAAGATGAAGTGGTGATCAAACTCATGCTGCCTTTATTCTTCTTACAACTCATTACTTTGGCCTGAAATGTTGTATGACCACCATGCAGGAAATATTCAAGGCTTTTGCTAAGACAGAACCAGGGTGGTTCAGTTCTGACTGCAGTAAGAAGCTCTACAAGATAAACATTGTATTTTGCTTTAAAATCAGAATGCTTTTGATTGGAGCTTTCAGACATATGTTTGGATCCCCAAACCTTCCACTGCTTAGTCTACCATCGCTTTTCTTGCTAAAGCTTATTTGTTTCAACTCTATGGTTAGCTAGGCAGGTATATTTGAGAAAAAAATATATAAAACATAGACCTGAATCTGGGGCATGAAGGTGCCAATGAGCTGTCAGTATAGTTCATAATGCTATACATAATTTATATTGACACTGTTTGCCCACAAGATAAATTTTCATCATTGTTTTTTTTTTTTTTTACCTGTTCACGTGCCACCCGGAAGATGCGATAATACATCCCACACATGACCAGCAGGGGGATGAAGAAGGTTACAAATGTATTCAGAAGAACGTAATTGTTGTTCCACTCATAGCGGCAGGTCCTGCCCTCCTCACCCTCATCACCCATCTTCCAGTCCATGTTCTGTATGCTGAAATCCTCTGTGTTCAAGCCCAGGTGGATGGAAGCAAAGGCCACGGTCATGGAGACGGCCCAGATGGCACCGATTGCAACTGCTACCCTGAGGGGTGTGACTCTCCTGTGGTAACTGAGTGGTCCTGAGATGGCCAAGTAGCGGTCTACACTGATGGTCAACAGGGTGAAAATGGAGGCGCTGCAAAGCATAACGTCCACAGAGAGGTAGATGTTGCAAAAGGTGCCCCCTAGAGACCAACGGCCACTGCGCAGCTCCAGAGTAGCAGTCAGGGGCAACACCAGCAGGCCCAGAAGGAGGTCTGTTACAGCCAGTGATACCACAAAGCAATTGCTGATTCGGCGTAATCGGCGGCTAGTTCCCACCGCCAGACACACTAGCACATTTCCACCAATGGTCAGCGCAATGAAGGCCACTAGCACCACCCAACGGAAGCTAGTGGGCACCATGGTTCCTCTTACAGCAAACTGCTATCCTTCGTATCTTAGGACTAGAGCTCCAGTCTTTAGCAACTAATCAGCTGGAACGTTATTACTTATTAAATTTGAAAGTATTTGTAATTAAAAATTCCACAATTGTGATATCACCTACAATACATTGAATACAATGTTTGAAATGTGAAGTGTTGGCATAAATTGTATCTGATCATGCCTACAAAGTATAAAAACATTTGTAATAGAATCAATATAAAACTAGTTTGCAGTTCTCTACTCCTTTGTTTCCAGTACTGTTTTATGTCTTAATGATTATTCAAGTTTTGGTCACAAAAAGTTATTTTTGTCACTTATGGAAAACTTTGACCTGTGAAAGCCTACTCAGGAATAATCCTATCACCTCAGTTTTTTTCATTTTACACAGAGCTTGAAGACAATTAGTCCTATTTTTTAGGGCTCTAAGCAATGTACATACAGAGGGCAGGTCCAGAACACCAGGTTATATTCAGTTGTCACAGAGTGTGCTGTGAGGTTTGGAATAGACCACATGTTGGTTGTGTAATGACTGGGACAATGAGACTTCAAGAATGACACTGTATATGCAGTTCCAATCTCCAATTCGTGCTTGATTCAATCCTGGCAGGAAACAAAATAATTGCACTAGTTAAGTATTCATAAATGAGAAAATATATACTCACATACATTCAACATATATAGAATTACAGCAGTTTCTGCAGTCGCATAATGCTCCAGGCATGGTAAGGTGTCATGTTTCCTGCGGTTGAGTGCAAGACATCACTGCAAATCATTCACATAAACTGAAGCATCTAGTTAAAATGTAATCCTCTCCAGAATACATAAGTATGGTCGCAGACAGAGTAGGGTCGCTATGTGATCTCTGCGGTTAAAATGTCATCGGGACGTATTATTATTATGCCAGTGTTGGCACCTAGGCTTGTAAGGAAAGGGGCAAAAATGTTAATGAATGCACTTTCTCCTGATCTGTTGCGATGTTGTTGCTTCTGGAAGGTCACCAAAATAAATCTAATGCAAAGTAGGCCTTGTCCTGCTAGTTCCCATACTGCAGACAGGGTGGGTTTTGTAGGCTATGTTAGCATAAAGAAAATCTTTGGACATTTCATATAATTCTTTGGGAATGTATGTACTGTAGAAGCCCATTCCTGCCAAGGAATGGGGAAGAGGGGAGAAAAATCAGCTATGTTTTGTTTTGTCCTGTCCGTGTGTCAAAATTTTGACCTAAGTTCTCAAACTGATGATTTTTTCTCAACTTAGTATGTTAAATAATGCAAAAAATAAATAGACAGTATGCTGAAATTCTGATGAGTCAAAATAGAGTCATTACTGCAATCTGTTAAGTCAGTGTTTTGAGTAAATTTTATTACTGCTGGAGAGTAAGTCAAACTTTTGAGAAACTGTCATTATTACTAACTAGATAGTGATGCAGAATTTTCTGCAAATATCACTAGCTGTAATTATGAAATACAGCTGCAAGAAACAGAGAAAGAACATGTAGATACAATTTTACCCTGCTTTACCTGGGCTTCCAAGTGGGCTTCCAAAATCTTACCATGCTCCACCTGCAAATGCATTTTTCATAACTAGTGTGGCTATAACAAAAACTTAACTTTTTTTTTCACATGCATTTAAATATATATGTATTTTGTCAAAAACGGATCCGTGCACTCCAGTTTCTCATTAAGCTTAATAGGATTTCAGTCTTGTAACAGCAGCTAAGGGACACATTTGATGGTGGAGCCTGGATAGAACAAATGTTTCATAACAAATGTGCTGTTACAAGTTTCATATTAAGATTTATGTACTGTCAGTTTATTTTTTCCAAGATATAAGTCAAGTAATTGGAGAATTTTCTTGAATACCAGGAGAAACTTGTGCCACTACTGAAAAATAGGCCTTTGTGGTTAGATTTGTCAAGCACTTAGCTTTCTCCCTGTGTACTCCCTTGGCTGAGCTTGTAAAATGCCTGGTTTGCCTCAGCCAGTCCTAGCTAATGTTCTGCCTTTATAAAAGGTAGTGTAGGAGTCTGAGACATGTGACAGGAAAAATGTGTCAGCCATTAAGATAAATCAGAGGAGAGCAATGCTAAGAGCCACTCAGTCACAGTCTGAGGTAGAAACGGTAATGAAATCAGATGAGGAATGATCAGATTACCCACAGATGCACAGTTGTGTACGTTGGCGTGGGATGAATTTGTGCTTTATTGCTGTATTCTTAGCTGTGGTACTACTCTAAGCTTGGCTGGTATGACCCAACAATGGTGTAGAACATGGTCACCACAACATTTGTGACATAAGAGGGGAGAACCAGAATCAAGGGTCTGCTTTGGAAAGACAGGCAAAAAAGAAATGTGATGTTGAAGGGTGGTTTACGTGGCCTGGCCTCTGCTTTCTCAGGGGCATAAAACGACTTTAGAAGAGGCGGTGAATTTTATTCTGGTCAGTGGATAGCCTTTGGCAAAATTTTCTAAAATACAGTGTTATGTGTGTGCCAGAATGTTGGGAGTCAGTGGGTGATCTTGGAAAAAAGCACACACACACAACAGCATAGAAATTGCAGTGACAGCTAACTGCATTAAGCACTAATTGAGAAAAAAGACTGAACAATTTCATCACATTTAGAACAGCATAAAAGCTCAAAACTGCTGCCATCAGCTGCGCTGTGCACATTTCAAATCTCTCATGTCTCTCTGCACAGTCAGGACATTTTGGGGTCTGAACAGAGTGCTGGCCTGGAGTTGGTGACATGATCAGAGTGACAGAATCTCCAGTCCTTCAAAATAGCATGCTTTTTAGTAATAATAATTACAACAAAATTTTAGGAATAAAAAATTTAGGGGTTATCGCACTAACTCACTTATTTAAAGGTACTTAAATCTATATTGTAGTCAGTCGTAATTATTTGCTTTTCAAAACAGTGAGAAACAGAAATCCCAGAGGACATTGCTTATGCTATGACTGTACAGACACACAGAGACAAAAAGACAAGAACAAGACAAAGCATAAGTCAAAGTAAAAGTCAAAATAAAACTCTCCATACTTTATGCTATGTACACAAAATGCTGTGGTCAGTAAGATAAGTGGGTGTAAACACTATAGATAAATAAATAGAAATTATTGCTGAATTGTTTTACAAGTTAAGCACTCTTTACCAACTCTGTTGTTACACATAATAGTGACATAAGTAGTGATACTGCACATTATAAAACTGTTGTATATGGTGTGGTAACTTAACAAGTGATCCTGCACATAATAATATGATATTGCACGAAATGCTAAAAAGTATATTTTCACTCTTGTCTAAGTTTTTTTACTAACTTGTGCTTAACCTCCTGACTTTGAAAGATTGGAGACTTCTTAGGAAGGACAGCCTACTTTGACACCACTTTAGCTGCCCAGAGAGTTCTTCGACCAGTCTAGCTTATTGTCCGTGTGCACACCAAGGTACTTGTCCTGAACAATCTCCACATCCACCTGGCCAGTGGAAACGGTAGTGACAGGTGAGTTTCAGAGTTAAAGGAGCACAATTTAAGTTAATAACTTACTGAGTTAAGATGTGCGCTATCCCTCCATGATGCAGAAAACTTAGCCTTTATTAGCTCCAAACTCAATTATTGTAATAGCCTGCTGTCAGGCTGCTTCAACAAGGAGCTAAATAGGTTTAATTTAGTTTGGCTTCCAATCAAATTTGGTATTGAATATCAAATTCCACTTTTGACATATAAAGCCTTATACCTACGTGAACTAATCTCTTACCATGAACCTCCCCTCCTTTGACCACTCCCTCACTGTCCTGACAGTGGCCCGACCGCCTCTTTCCCAGTAGCAGGTTGGTGGGTGGGTGGGGTACCAGCTTGTGGTCAGATCTGCCCAGAGGTGGAATGGTTGTGCAGCTGTATGCCTCTTTGACAGTAGCATACAGCAAGTTCAGAGTCTTGTTTTCTCTGGTTGGACAGTCCACAAATGACATTAGCATGCAGCAAGTCCAGTGTCTTGTTTTCTGCTGTTGGTCAGCCCTCAAACTGTGTGAAGGTGCTCGATGGCTGCTTCAGAGACATGTGGTTGAAGAGATGCTTCAGAGAAGATGATGAAAGCTTCCTGTTGCCTCATCTGGAGTCTCAAGGTTGCAAAGTGGATGATATCAAACGCTATCGCACTAGCCTTCAGAGGAATGTAGACCACAATGGCAAATGTGTGAGATCTCTCCGGACAGATAGTATGAACGTAACCCAAACACTTACAGCTCAATGTCCAGGCTGCAGATGCATTCCTTAAGCTCAATGTGACCAAGGTGGCACCATGGCTTGTTAACAAAAAACAGCCTGTCCTCACGCATTGCACTTCCTGAGATGCAGTGTCTGAATTTCATGTAACTACATTTTAACATTTCCATTATTGTCTCCTCATTTATTCTATCCATGGTACAGTGACCAGGCTTTCCTCCTGGAGAAAAGCATCTGGGATAGGATATGCAATAGGATGGATATAAGACATGAGAAAACTACAGCTAAAGAGTGCTTTACAGGCAGATACACATTTTGTGCGATTTTGACCACTGCTCTGTAAGTTTGAAGCAAGAATGACCTTGGCATGGTTTTTTTTTGTTTTTTTTTACTAAAAGCCCAGTCACTCATCGGCAGAGAACACATATTTGATGCAAGAGAGGGGACGAAGGAAGATAGGTAAATGGATAATTCGCCTGTAACTTATTCTGTTGCTATGGGAACATGCTTATACAATTATGACTCAGATCATGACACCGTTTTCCGAAGTTTCTTCAAATGAGCATGGGAGTCTGGCTAGGAAATTAGGCCTTGAGAGCATTTTGCATCCAGCACGGACACACAACTGCCAACAGCAGCCAGACTGAAGTTAACCCTTTACAAACTCTGGATTATTACATCCCAAGGTTTCTGGCAGATCTAAAAGGTTCAGCTATAAAGGTTCAGGTTCTGCCGGACCAAAGCCTGGAGGCCTTTGCTTCATTTCTTTGAAGAACTTTATGTACAGCCTTATCTGACATTTTCAGATTTATTTGTCTGACTCTTTCTACAAAAAGAATTTTCTGAACACTCATGTACAGGATGGTAGATATAAGGGCCTAAGGGGAAAGTCAATGAGTGTATATACACTAGATAGACAAAAGTATTGGGATGCCTACCATTACACCAATAGGAACTTTGATGACATTACATTCAAATCCATAGACTTTAATATGGAGTTGGTGCCCAATTTGCAGCTATAACAGCTTACACTCTTCTTGGAAGGCTTTCCACAAGATTTTGGAGTTTCTGTGGGAATTTGTGTACATTAATTCTGTAGAGCATTTATGAGGTCAGACACTGATGCTGGACGAGAAGGTCTGGCTCGCAATCTCCGTTCCAGTTCATCCCAAAGGTGCTGGATGGGGTTGAGGTCAGGGCTCTGTGTGGGTCAGTCAAGTTCTTCCACACTGAACTCCTCCAGCCACGTCTTTATGGAGCTGCTTTGTGCGCTGGGACACAGTCATGCTGGAATAGAAAAGGCTCTTCCCCAAACTGGGTCCACAGAGTTGGAAGCATGGCACTGTCCAGAATGTCTTGATCTGCTGAAGCATTAAGATTGTCCTTCACTGGAAATAAGAGGCCACCTGAATTCAGTAATTAAGAGGTATGTCCCAAGTTTGTGGATCCTTACAGGGGAGGCTCTCAAGGGGAGCTTAAGGAAGCAAGCATTTATTCTTTACTTTTTGTCTTTTATGTCAGTTAAAAACTGTCATGTTGCGTTGAAGCGAGTGTGCGATGACCATGCTTATTGGTGAGGTATTGTTATTTATTGTTATCTGTCTATTCACTTATTAGATTTACTGCTTTTGGCTGTATTCCTTTACATTATAAGAGACAGTGGCAACAGAGATCTGTCAGGCAGCTCCTGGAGAAAAGACTGAAGTGCCTTGCTTTTTTCCTGAGCCTAACAAACATATTTCTAAAGTGTCGCCGCAAATAATAGAGGTGCCAGCCAGCCGCACGCAGCTTTTTTAGTTACTGATCAAACAAAAACAGCCGTGACAGAGTGGCAGATGGAGCTTCTGAGTACTAGGATAACTTCCCATTCCCCAAACACGGAGAAACAGCCACTTCTGCTCGCTTCACCGTCTCTCCTCTACTGCCAACTTCTGGGCAGCTGGTCAAAAAACATGATCAGATCATCAGAGAACGCGACCCAGTTTTTTTTATTCCCAAAACACAAGGACACACAGACAGTACACCTGTGCAGTTTGAATATGCAGATGAACACACACACACATACACACAGTGTTCTTTCACTAATATTAGAAATAAAATGATATATTTAGGATTTATAGAAATAACACATGTACTCAGTATATGTAATACCTATTGCACATAGTTGTGCTATATAGAAACCTAAACATGTATACCTATACCTTCAGTTTGGATAATAAATGCTTGGCAAATAAATAAATAAAAAATCCTAACTGAAAACAAGGAAAAAGCCATTTCTGCATGTTGCTCATTTCCCTAGCACCCATATGAGATTCTACTACCCTTTTAACAATCCAACGAACAAATTCATATGTCAACGTGACATCTTGAACTGACTGAAACTTCCTTACACAATTCTCTATAATCAGTGACTGTATCTAGAACTGACTGAAACTTACGTACACTACTATACTGGAGTCAGTGTTGATTTAGAACTGACCTGCTTACACTACAACTCTGTGAAGACATGTCCAGAGCCAGCTTTAACTGGACTATACTAGAATTCTACAGTCTGTAAACTACCTAGAAGGCATGAAGACACTTGTTTTTTCATGTTTGGAATTGGTCCCATTCCTTGCAAAACCAAGCTGGTTGATTCATTTCCTAATGATGCTGATATTTAAACTAACATCTTAGCCAACGGGACAACTCACCTGGCTGCATCTACCTGGATACCACAGGGAGAAACATTTAACTGGATAATTTTCCATTAAGCAAAGTGTAACTACATAAAGTGTATTTAGCTCACAGAACTCATTAGGCCTAGGAGGCTCTGATGGTATACCTGTAAATTTTACGTAACAACCACAACTTACATAGGCATGGAAATAAGACAGTCATGGGAACAATTGAATCATCTCATACTCATACAGTACTAAGTTGCGGCCAGGCATTATCTGTATAAAGGCTAGTGTCATCAGCAGGGCTCAGTTACATACAGTAGCATGTTTTATATTTTTACCATACATCCTGGCTACACATCATTACAAAAACTGGAAAGAAACCATGATATTAGCTTTCATTCTAAACTTTCAGCTAGTTTTGTTTTGGAAAAAAAAGCAACTCTTGAAAGAGTCACACTCACTTGCAGGTGTGTGTTTCAGCAGTGTCCCAGACTTCCTTCAGAACTCAAAGTGAATGTGTGTTCCATCCCCAGGGGCTCAGATCAGTTACTCTGTCTCTCTGCGTTTTCGCCCATTCCTCCGGCTCCCTCTCTTTACATTTTACCTCCAACTCTCTCCCCACCACACTTTCCCTCAAACTCCCTTATCCTTCACTTTCTAGTTAGGTTATATTTTCTGTTATCTCACCTCTTCCGCCCCTCCCTTTGCCGCCCTCCCACTCTCCTCTCACTCCTTCTAACCTGTGCTCCTCCTCCTCTTTGCTCTCCTCTCCCTCATTCCAATCTCCCTCCCACGCTCACTCATCCATTAGAGCCACTTGCGGTCCGTTTAGTGTCCAGCCAAGCCAAGGTCGTGCCACTTACATGATTTGCAAACCCAAATGGAATGAATGCAAATGAAAATGAATGCATGGACCAAATGACCGCTGAGGGACCGCTGAGGAGGGACAAAGTGAAACAGGCCATCATGTAGAGCAACTACAGTAATATGGAAAAGAATAACCAAGCTCACTTGTCACAACATGCTTGATCTAATTATATGCCTGACCATGGCTGGCTGTGTCTGTCCTTACAGTGCTTCAAGTGAAAGTAGCCCATTTTCCTTTTCTCTTGCAGGCTCTCAGCTTGTTAGTCCTTGTGTGTTCATGTATACAGCCGGTCAAAATTTTGGAGACACGTTCCCAGAATGTTTGAAACCTAATTGTATTATTAGAGCCATTTATCCTTAACCAGTTTCGAAGTGGGTGCTTGAACCTATCCTAGCAGTCACAGCGAAAAAAGGTGGAGAAACACCTTGGACTGGTTGCCAGCCCATCACAGGGCAAACACTCTCAAACCAGGGGTAATTTGTCTTCGGACCATGTGATTAAACCAGATCACCCAATGGAAACCCACACAGACATGGGGAGAATGTGCAAACTCCACACAAAACGCATCCTCAGCTGCCCTGGTTAGGAACAGAACTAAGGAGCTTCTTGCTCTGGGGTGACAGCGCCACCCATGCCACCCTGCCATTCCCATTTATAACAACTTACTTGATTGTTTAATACTTGAGGAAAACAATATGACATTTGATATTTTTTTACAGTATTCATGAAAGTGCAACCTTGTTAACTTGCAGAAGGCCTTGTTGTGAAGGCAACACGCATAAGCTCTTAAACCTTTGGCACCTTTCGACCATAGTTTGCAAAAGAAATCTGTCCAGTCAAAATTTAAAATCTGCTCTTCATACCAGAGACACTAAATTGCCAGCAGTTAATCTGTTTTATGTAAAGATGCCATTTCCTGACATTATCCTTACTTGCATTAGGATAAGTCACGGCTTATCGCTTAAAAAAGTTCATGTTTCCATCTCAGATTCCTTGTTTGTTACAGCTTTGTGTTTGGCTTCCCTGACTTCCCCATAAACAACTGATGATGACATTTTGGTAAATTTATATTATTTAACCCCTAGAACGTGAGTGGCATGGAGTGCAACAAATGATAAATTGTCATTATATGGTAAAACAACTCTATGGAAGTTCCCCCAGTTTGTGTTGATGCTCAAGGTGTCAGGCGTCATGCTGTGTTTGTTTGGTGTTCCTGTGTCACATAGAACCAAAGAAAAAAAAACATGTACCAATACTGGGACTGGGTCTTGAAAATGGCGTCACATGCAAATGAACATAAAGCACAAAAAGTGTGTGGGGAAAACTCACAGAGGGAGGGGGTCTGGAGAACAGCTGAGCACCGGCGCGCTGAGAGAAAGAGCAACAAACGGCGATTGTGTAGGAGAACAAACACTGGTTTTACACAATTTTTCTTCGCTGAAATCAGATTTTACTAATACTGTCTGAGTTCTAAGGGTTAAGAAAGAAATATGATTTGTGTTGCAATGTGAACAGCCTTCGTAACAGTGACAGCAGCCAAGCCGTCTTTATTAACATAACACTACACTCAAGATTCATAAGGCTTCATCATGTAAACCTGTCATGACAATGCACGTTAGAATAAGCCTTTATAAAGATTTATGTGAGAGCCATGTAGCCTTACATATACTAGCCTTTAGTACTGTGTTCTCATATAATGTTGTAGGCATTATACTGATAATCCTCAGTAATCCACAAAGTTTAGTGTAGTGCTTAGATAATGAGGTGTATTTGCACACCCTGATCTGCAGTCAGCAAATTGCTCACACATATGCTGTGGTTTTATTGCTGGCTTATTAAGTGGGAAGTAAATTGGACTGATAACGGGGCAAGATAAGTTCTCCCTTTCTTGTGTGTGTGCGGAAGTGCGGGAATTAGCAGATAATAAACAGACAGTGTGGATAATATATACTATGTATAAATAACACAATATGGATAATACTATGTAAAACCTATTACTGCTTTGGTTATTGACACCCATGGGAAAATGTGAAGAAGAACGTCATACCACCTCAATAAGTGACCCTTCTACAAACATTGTAAAGGAAGTTAAAAATGAACTCCTGCGCCCCACTGAGCTAATGTGAATGAAGCTAATGAAAAAAAAAAATGTACTACATTCAGATGGGTATAGATTAAATGGACTGAAATTCTTTCATTTTTACCATATTCTTTGTTTAGATACTGCATATGCTATTACCACGGACTTTGGATCCAAGCTTTGGATCCAATTTAAGACATGCATAATGCAGGTTTGAAAGATTAGTATAGGTGCCTCTGTTGGCCCACTCCTGTAATGCAAATGTGCCGTAGTCATTTATCTACTGAAAATGCATTTATAATTGCTACTCAGAAAACAAAATCTAATCAAATTATATACAGTCACATACAGTTTGTATGTCTTTATGCATGTATATATATATATATATATATATATATATATATATATATATATACACGCACACACACACAAACATGTACATAACAACCAACACATCCCCCCTCCCTCTGCCACCACACACACACACTTTTTTTTCTGTATGTCTTGCAGTGTATTAGGGTGTGAAGCTGTGCCTCACTGTCAATGTCACATATGGCGCTTCGGCAACAAGCATATTTATAGAAATCACCAGTCAATCATCAGTTTCATTAACGTTATTATTTGACCTTAAGGCTGATGAAACCCACAGCAGATGTACTGGGCAAGTGAAAAAGGGACCTGCAGGCCTTGGGGCTCTGTGAAAGGGTGTATTTAAGTATGAAAAACAGTGTTGTTAAGGAGGAAGGACATTTACCCATGCAGGATTGTATAATTCACCATGAACTATATAATGTACCGTTTGCCTCTCGGTTCCAGACACAGACACACAACCTCAAATGATCTCCAAGTTCAGCCTTATGCTCATACAGCATGGCAAATGTGTGTGTGTGTGTGTGTGTGTGTGTGTGTGTGTGTTTGAATGTTCGTTATTGTGTCTGTTCCTGTATGCTGGTGTTTTTTTTTCTGCATGTGTAGGGGTCCTCAGAAGGACGTTTCCTGTCAGCCACATTACTCTCGCTTGCTAGCTCTTCTGGGCCAATTAACAGGGATTAAAAACGTCTTCTGGCACTGGGATCCTGTCTCTGTCCATCATCCTCAGCCGGGCGTGCGTGCTAACAAGCTGCGAGGAGCGTCTGCTCTCCAGTCCCCGGCCTGCCCTGGCACGGCCCAGCACCTTCTCCGCACGTCCCGGCAAATCTTGGCTTATCTTGGCTCGTCTCAGGGTCTGCTGTGGCAAGGAGGTTACCAGAGCAGTGCATCTCCACTGAAACCAGGCTCTCCACAAGTCACAACTGAGTTTCATTCTTCTCATGGGACCAAATATGAGTTTGCCAAGGAAGACAACAACAGAAAAGTGCAAAATTCAATTGTAATGCAATTGTTTCCCACAATTCACAATTTGTCTTTACTCTAACTATAGTTAAACAGCCAAAGCATGTTTAGTGTCTGATGTTTGCATTCATTAGTTTTGTTAGTCACTGTGGATGGAAAGCCCACGCTGCTAAACAGAAGTGAAAGACTGCAGTCTGTCAATTAGCTTTGTGCTTACAGAGTTCAAATATGTATTAATTATCCCTATTATATTAATATTTTATATGAGTTTTCAACAAAGCAAGTCTATTCTGTGTGGATGTGTGGATGGGGAGACCTAAATCAGCATGCATTTTAGTAGAAGTTTACACAGGGGACCTTAAGGTCACCACCAGCAGGCACAGCTGAGTAGAAATAATAACTTAGGTACATGAAGGTTCAAATGTTTCTACATATAAAAGGATATTTATTCATATACATAAAGTAACAAGTGTGCACCCATCTTTGAAGGGCGTTAAAAGAACACCACAAGACTTCACAAGTGCAGGCAGGACAGGACTAAACAGAGAGTGCAAAAACCACAAAAGTAATAGTACAATAGTTTACAGGACAAGACAACATACAGTGCTGTTGAGCAGTAACAGTACTAGTGTGAATGAATACAGTATTATGACATAGTATTTTAGTAGCAGAGTCGTTAAGTGTGCAGACATGCAAAGGAAAGCAAGGACTGGTAGGCTGCAATAAGTATCTGTGCAAAATAGCAAACACCAGCAGCAAGATTAGAAAATAAAAACAGGGCATTTATAGTGTCTGTTGGGGGGGTAAGATTCCTTTGTTTATGGTAGAGCTGTCTAGTGTGTGTATGCAGTGTGACTGTAATATTCAGAGTGTGTGTGGGGGGGGGGGGGGGTGAGTGTGTGTGTGTGTGTGTTTGTTCTGATTTAGGAGTCTGTTGGCCTGGGGAAGAAACTGGTGGATTTGCAGATGCGGTGTATGGTGTAAATGTCTGCAACAGAGGTGGAGAGAGAGCCCAGTGATTTTCTCAGCAGTCCTTATTATCCGCTGTAGGGTCCTGTGATCTGATGTGGCTCCATGGCAAGATGCTTTTTTTTGTATTTTGTGTGGAGGGTGCTGCTGGGTCTTCTTGGCAATGGAGCTGGTATTGAGGGTCCATGTGAGGGTCTCCATGATGTGAAAACCAAGGAACTTGATGCTCTGGACAATCTCATTGTGCCCTCCTGTTATCATCAAACATCTCTTTTATTTTGTTCATATTAAAAGACAGGTTGTTGGCTATGCACCAGTCTTTTAGCTATGGCAACTCCTCTTTTTACGACACCTAATCGTTCCTGCTGATGAAACCCACCATGGGCGTGTCATCAGCAACCTTGATGATGTGGTCAGAACTATGCATCACTGCACAGTCGTGGGTCATCAGCATATACAGCAGAGGGTTTAGCACACAGCCTACAGGGGCCCTGGTGCTCGGCGTGGTGGCACTGGAGATGCTGCTCCCAATCCTGACTGACTGAAGTCCCCCAGGCTAGGAGTCCATGATCCACTTGCAGAGGGAGGTGTTCAGGCCCAGCAGTCTCAGCTTTCCTATCAGATACTGAGGAATGATGGAGCTGAGCTGAACTGAAGTCAATGAACAGCCTTCTAACATAAGTGAGGGGTGGTGGCTCTCAAAGCACTCCATGATGACCGGTGTGAGTATAACAGGACGGTAGTCACTGAGGAAAAACACTTTGGCACAGGGATGATGGTGGAACGATGGTAGTGCTCAGATATTGAAGAGGTCTGTGAGAACATCTGTCAGCATGTCTCTGCATTCTCTGAGTGTATGACCAAGAATGTTATCCGATCCAGCGGCCTTCCATGGGTTGACTCTAAGAGTCACGTCAGCCATGGTCAGACAGAACACCTGGTCATTGGGCGCGGGGTAGTCTTCCTTGCTGTCATGCATGGTTTGAAGCACATATTCAGTGCATCAGGCAGGAATGCCTCACCAGCACAAGCAGGTGGAGATGTTGGTGATGGCCCGGATGCTATGCCACATGCTCCATGTGTCACCAGTGTCCTGGAAGTGGCTGTGGATTTTCTGAGCATGTGCACGCTTTGCTGCTCTGATGACCTGGGACAGTTTGGCCCTTGCTGTTCTGAAGGCAGATTTATCACCTGACCTGAAGGCAGAGTCATGGGTTCTCAGTAGCAGCAATGTTTGTGTAAACACACAGTCCAGCACGTTTGCCCCAGTTGCTGGAAAAAGAACATATTGATGGAATTTGAAAGGACTGACACAAGTATATTAACCTGTGTTAGAATTGCTTTGGGAGTTCTGCCCCCTTCTGTAGAGAGACAGATCAAGGACACCTTGGGCTTGTGGACACAATTTATAGCTTATACTCCACCATCTAGCAAAATTATAAACTGCAAGTCATTAAGAATGAATGGTCAGTGGAAAATGTCAAATTGTCAATGAGTAAAATTATGAGGATGTAGAAGTCCAGATTACAGCTTATTTTTGTACTGTCTTCAATTCACAACTCTCATTAAATAACAACATGGACAGAAGCATCTCACAGAATGCCGCTCTCATTAATGCGCCACAAGGAAAACAGCGGCTCAGTGACTGCACCTTTTGACACATGATTGAAGCCAATTATTTTATTTGTTATGGAAATGGCAGAATTTTCACAGCATAGCTGCCTTATTAAAGAAACTTCACTGCATGCATTTTGCATGATGGCCTTGACGCAATATTTTCTTCAGCATGGCCCAGACAGGCACCATTCAAACACATGCCTAGATTCTTCTAGATGTTTTTTTTTTTTTCTTTTGGAGGCGTCCGGGATCACCCCGGCCCTGATGATGGACCTCACACTTTTTCTCACAGCAAGACCTACTGACAGAAGAAATTTGAGTGATAAAACACCTTATGTCCAAAAATTGCAGAGGCGTGAGATTTGAAGGAATAGTTCAGATAAAAGGCAAATCGCACCCC
>JBBPCX010115772.1:0-20667 GCA_037974365.1 Hydrocynus forskahlii
CTAGGCTCCTTGTATCTTTAGACACTTTGCAGCCTGTCAGTAAAACATTTGTTCACATTTCTTTCATTTAATCTACTCAGAATGACAAAGATGAGACACAGAAATCAGGGGTGGCTTAAGACTTTTTCACAGTACTGTATATATATTATGTATGTTTGTGAGTCATTTATATATTATATAGAGTAATGTATTGATTTATTTACTTATGTTTATTTGTTTTGCAGGTACGATATTCAGAACTGTGGCATCACACTGGACACCACCATGAAGAACTTCTCCCTGGTCCGGCAGCCCTGCCGGACCGAAACCTCCATTTCCACTCCAGCTTAGCATAAGGCCGTCCTTGGGCTCCAGCAGCCTTTGGGGTGAAATTAAATAAAGTCCTTCTGCGGAAACTCTTTTCGAGTTTGGCCGGGACCACGAAGCGAGGTTTTGAGGGAGTGTTACTGGAATAGGAGGTCGCTGGAGGGGGGACGAATTCATTTAGTGTCATAAATAAGTTGTACCACAACGCAGATAACTTAAATAAGATGTCTTTTGGGGGGAGAGGGCGAAGTCACTTATTGCTGTTTACAAACCTGCTAGAGTCTATTTAATTCAGTTTTTATTGAAAACAGTATATACAGACATGTTATATTTCCTGTTTATTAATTGCGAGTCAAGTTTGCACCCAACTTGATGTTATTTATTGAAATAATGACCATATCAGTTGTCCTGCTTTTAAAGACATATATATTTGTGGTATTATTGTTACGAACGTGGCTGTTGTGTCTAACCAGCACGTCAGATGTTCTTATTTACTGTGGCCAGGAGATGGTGCCTGCAGCTTTGAGAATTTTTTTTTTTTTTTTTTTTTTTGATGGGAAGTTTTTCTGATCTTGGTATTAGAACATTTGGGACGCCGACAGATTTAGTGTTCAGATATTAGATGCTAACTGTGATACTGGAATTGCTTTGGCATGGAGTCAGCAATTTCTTTCCTCAAACTCGTCCTTGTTAAAGGTGCAGTATGTTGTGACGTATGGTGAAGAAAGTGACAGATGTTTCTCCGAAAGTGTTGGTGGTTTGAGGCTGCCCTTAAAGCGACAGTCGATGTTGAAATTCGTGTCGAAGGATATCTGTTATGTGACCAGTTTGAATGACCTGACCCCTGTGGTTGTATTTAAAATGCAGAAACAAACAGGCTTGAATATGTAAAGTGCTGGCCTGTGGCCTGTTTGGGGAAAACACTGTCAGTAAACGAGTGCGCTCATGTGTCCGTGTTGGCTTCTTTCTTACATAATTCACCCTGACAGAGCGGCTGTTGCCATTGGCAGCGCATCGTGTCTTATTTAGACATTTTAACCAGGCGTCACGCTGCTAAAGTGAGTCCCTTTTATTTTCAGATCAGTGTCAAAATGTGTTCCAACACACGCTGCTGTTCATATTTGGAGAACCAATAGTAAATTGTGTTATCAAACAATTTATATTCCTGATAAGCTCCTCTCACCCAGTAACACAGTAATAATACACTTTAGAATACAAAGTGATTTGTTCTTTGAAGTCTTATTTATCATAGGATGTAAACAGACACTCCATATAAGCAAACTCGGATACAAAATAGAAAAATACAGACTTTGGTCAGACGTTCTGTGTTCATCTGCTCACATAAAGTGACTTCAGTGTTAATTTTTCAAACTCTTTGCCTGTAACTTAACTGAATGTAAGATTGGATATGAAACTATATATGGTTTACACATGCTTTTGTCTCAGAACTTGCTGTTTACTGACATTTTACATTCCTCTTTTTCACCATCAGTAATAACTTGTTTTAACCATCATCAAGCTTCCACTGTCTTCCTAACATTGGAAGAGAACAATTGCATTTAAAAATGAGTAGCAGACAGAATAATGGGGGCCTGAGGGGGGAAAAGGGCTTCCAGTTTAAGCATCAAATGATGTGTTCTTATTGCATTTATTATTTAAATCTATTTTTTTTAACCATTTTGACTGCCTTTGTTTCTCAATAAGAAAATATTCCTGAGTGTCACTTAATTTGCAAAGAAGGCCCCATAAAAACACGGCATGATATACTTACCAGGAAGATTTAAACATTTAGTGCAAAGTTTCATTCATTTGAAGGAGCCTTAAGGCTCTAAGGCATATGTGCCTTAACCTGGGCCTAGTTTTCTTTTCAATTTCTATCAGTGGTCAACTATTATTACCACTGACAACTGAAGTTGGGAGGCAAATTGGCAGCGTCCAAACCTATAAAACTGACCCTTAGTTCAACAGAACTGGACAACGTTAACCACCAGCTTACAGATAGCCCTGTTTGACTGAGCGATGAGAGATCTAACAATCCTATCCACTCCGAGCAAAGCCAGCTGTCTTGGACTGCTGTGGAATCACTGGTGATGGAACTCTCCTGATGACACAGCCAGCATTTAGACAGTGGCACCATCGGGGCCCAAACATCTTAAGGGCTGAATCAGTCAGGTGCTCAGGGTGCTGCAGCACCCCCTCATTTGAGTAATGTCTAATTGCAACTTGTTTACACAGTTTCAACATGTGCACATTTGTTTGCATCATTTGTGGTCATTAATTTTCCATTAATGGAAAAAAATGATTTAGCTCAGAGCTTTGTCTAATGTAAAAAGATGCCACTCCGTCTTAAAATGCCTTCCTGCGTTCCTGAAACATCAGTTCTAGTTCTTCATGAGCCGTGAACCCTTTGGGTTCCGAGACCATCCATTAGCTCCTGGGTTTTGGATTGAGGGGGAGAAGCATGCGCCCCCTGGTGGCCATGCTGTGGAGCCGGCTGATTTCTGTCTGCCAGGTTGGGGTTCTCCTGGTCATTAGATGGCGTCGGGCGTGTTTTGAGAGGTGGTCGCTGCGCATGAAGCGGCTGTGGCACACGGGGCAGGAGAAACGCTTCTCGCCCGTGTGGGAGCGCCGGTGGCGGGACAGTTCGTCTGAGCGAGAGAAGCGCCTCCCGCAGCCGTCCCACTGACAGGTAAACGGCTTCTCACCTGAGTTGAGAGGTAAAAGGGATGACTTAATGAAAAAACATTTACACCACCTCTATTACACCTCTTTAATTTTGTAATGGATCTACAGGATAAATAGATTAATGCAATTAGGACAAGGCTAAATGCTTAAATGATGCAGAAACTCTTTAATTTAACACCGGTTGCTGACACAATATAACTTAACAATGTAACAGCTAACATGTTCGAAATGTACCAAGCACTCCTCATTTATTCCTAATATGGAATGTGAACAGAGCAAACATTAATTTACTAAATTCAGTATTTTTGGATTTTTTTCTGAGAACCAAACGAATAATTGTTTGCTGAAACCCCTGCACTGACACACAAACTGCAGATATCCTCCATTGTGTTTTTTTTTTGGTTATTTTTGTTTTTGCGTCCGGGCCTTGTCCGCCATGCCCCCTCGTGCTTGTGCTTGGTTGCTAAACACCGCTTTTTTCGTGCCAGTGTATACATTTCCATACATTTAAGTGCTAAATTATTAAGAAAAATGTAATTTACTTCTTTTGTATCAAATAACGTAAAGTGAGCCACATTTCCATATAAAAAATAACAAAATTTTTTGGTTCTGTCGAAAGAACACAAAGAAAGTGCGTCTTGGGACGGTGAAATACCACTGTACTCAGAGACGGAGCGCTACTCATCAGAGAGCGCTATTTATTTCTCCTTGCTGCCCTTTGACACAGCTGCAGTCCAGAATTTCCCCCGTGGAGCGTCTCGAGGGTATTGGTGTTTTAGTTTCATTGTTCTTAAAGCCCTGTATTTTTATTCCTGTAAATTAAATGAATTTATTACTGTATTTACTAGTGATGGACCGATCCACGTTCTTCCAGTTTCAATCCGATTCCGAAACACGACTGCCGATACCGATACAGATTCCGATATAATACATCTTTTTAACTTTAATATTAGCCTTATTTTTGTTGACATTGTGCTGTTTGTTAGTAAGGTTACATCACAGAATAAATAAACTACTAACCACTTATTAGAAGAGCAAACAATATACACAACTACACTGAATTTAAAGGCATTGCAAAGGAATTTATGTCACACTTCAGAAAAAGGTACCAGCAACAGCTGTAAAATTTTGTAAATATCAAAAACACAACAATCTTGGCTGAATCAGCTAAATAGTTAAAGTATTATGTACATTCTAGCAGCAACAACTGTGTAAAAATAATAAAGTGCAAAACTAATACATTTTAAATTATGTGAATTCGGAGACATGACAGGGCAGAGTGTAATCTCACCACTTCTGTATTTAAGGTGGACCAGCCGAGTTACGAGATGCCCACCTTTAGCCTCGCCATGTTTTGAAAGAATCATCTAAATTGTTCAAGTATTGTGTCCATTTTAGCAGCAACAACTGTGTAAAAAAATAAAGTGCAAAACTAATACATTTGAAATTGCGTAAACTCGGAGACACATGGGCAGAAGTGTAATCTCACCACTTCAGTATTTAAGGTGGACCGTCCGAGTTACGAGATGCCCAACTTTAGCCTCGTCGTGTTTTGAAAGATAGAGAGAGGGGGAGAGAGCAAAAACAGCCAATAAAAAACACAAGATAGCCCCTGAAAGAACCCCAAAGAGGTCTTCTCTGATATTCCTTTCGTTTTTGGGTTGTCTGCTGCAAATTCGTTTTTTTTTCCTGCTGCCTCGTGCCTTTTTCCCTGTTTGCTAGCATCTCCTCGTACAACTTTGTCTTGAAATCCCTACAAGTGCTTGATTAAATTTGTTGTATTGTACGACGCAACCATACTTCCACCCCTCGGCACGCTGGCTTTACACACATTACAAGTAGCCGTCTTGCTTTTCGGCGTTTCCAAACTCTAGTATCTCCAAATGAGCGACATTTTGATCAAAACAGCATCTAGCTCAGATTGAAGGTGCCGCAGGTTCATGGTATGGGGGCGGTGACGCATCTCGTATTACACAGCGTCGAGTTTAAGGTCCAGCGCAAACTGCTAACTGGAATATAGAGATCAGGGCTGTCCGACCGATATCAGATATCTGATTTACGGCTATATCGGACACGATACCGATATCATATCGGATCGGGACCATCTCTAGTATTTACCCTACTTATACCAAAGCAAACGCGCGTGCATTAATTACAGTACTGTCTATACAGGGGTAATGTCGGTATTTTACATTCTAGCAATGCGCCAATTCAGTTTAAACTGTACAGTACGACTACGGGTTTACCTTTACATTTTCTTTAAGAGCAATGTATTAAGCTGAGTTTAAAATGAAATTAAAGTGTTTTGGGAGCATTTTTGGGGGCATATTTAGGGTTTACACTATGTTAATGAGCTCATAGAGCCTGCATCAGTTTATCCTCACAAATTCATTTCCATAGATCATTCTGTTACAATAAAGTAAGGTTAGAAAATGTTTAAAATTGATTAAGGAACGTATTTGGTCCATTAAAGTATACAGATGTTATCAATAGAAAAATGTATAAAATGTAGGATATGGGTCCCTCAAGGTGAGTATTAATGCCAGACTTAATTCTTTCCCCAAATTTAGTCTGGCATTAAATCAAATACAAAACAAGCTTTCTCTCACCTGTATGTGTCCGCAGATGCGCTTTCAGATGCGAGCTTTTGAAGTACGTCTTCTCGCAGTTGGGGTGTGTGCAGACGTGGCAGCGAACTCGCGGCGGGTCGGGCAGGGGTGCAGTCTTTGCCGTGGCAGGGCTGTGGCCCGGTGCAGGGGCGATGGCGGTGAACTTTGACCCCGCTGCAGTCACCACTAGATGCTGCGTGGGCAGAGTCGGCTGGGGCACCAGAACCATGATGGAACCAGAGGGAGTCTGACTGCCCACGACAGGAGCGCACACCAGAACCGTGGTCGGACAGGCATTCGGAAGGTCAGATGTGGACGCGGGTGGGACGTTAGCAGGGGATGTGAGTGGAAGAATCTGAAAGAGCGTTACTGAGGACATGCTAGCAGCAGAGATGCCAGGGTTGGGTAGTGTTACGGTAGGTGGAGCTACTGGGGGAGTTGACAAGGTGGGGGCGCCAGAGTTTGGAGGATCATGATTTACCCCCAAGTCCGTGCCAGATTGGACACTTGTGCGGCTGTGGGCAGGGCAGGGAGGGCTCGGGTTGGGTTTAAGGGCACAGGCCTGTTGGACTCGTTCCCCAGCGGGGCATGGCAGCGGGTCAGAAGTGTGCCGGATCACGCTGATGGTCCTGCCCTGTGGCTGTGGGGTGCAGAGTGAAGCACTGGGATCCAAACCCTCCAGTGTGTCACTTTGGACCAGTTCAGCAGTTGGAGGGCTGTAAGGTGGGGTCATGCACTGAAGAGCCTGTTGGAAGTGAAAGACATCAAGACGATTGCCATGTGGTCTGCCAAACATTGGTGCTTCTCCCTGTGTTTGCAACTAATTACTGAAATGCATTTTCCTTCGCCTGTACACTTCTTTTCACTGTACCTACCATCTGAAAAGTGAAGTGAAATGTGTCTCTGCCATAAAGGCTGTTTAGATTTGCTGCTTGAGGTCGCATCACATCGAGCCAGAGCCAACATTTTACTTCGGCACTGCAGCTACTGTTTCACACACTGATCACAGAGCATATTCTGTCCTCACCTGTGTATTAGGAATGTAGTATTATTTACAACCAAACTTTAAACCTTTACAGAAAAACATCTGAAATGTAATATCTAAATGTTATGTTGGGTTAATGTCTGCTTATACCTTACAGTGCTGCTATGAAGAGTAAATATTGCCTTGATGACAATATAATACTAACAAATGGAAATTAGCATCTTAGCAGGATTGGAAGCCATTGTAATCAAATGTATCTGCTCTTAGCCATCATTGCTTCAGAACAAAGGTACTCACTGAAGCAGACTCCTGGAAATCTGGTGGGCCTGAACAGAATGACTCTTCACAGGAATCGGAGGATGGTGTCAATGGGCGAGGCTCCACACACTGGAGACTTCTATCTTTCCATTTGCTCTTCATGGAAACAAGAACTTCTACAGCTTGCAGATCTCTCCGCGACGCAGATGTATCCCACAAGTCCTCTAGGCTTTCGTCCACAGCCTCACATTGCATACCCTATCAGAATATGACAACATAAGCTGAATAAGCCTCAAAAACAACAGTCAATTCGGCTGATTAGAGACAGGCTCTCCATCTCTACATAAAATCATACTGATGTTTGCATTCCAAGCAGGCTGGTGGATTAAAATTAAGGCTACTTTTAGACTAAAAGCCGTAAACTTATACTAATGCTTTACAATCATGACTAAGGCTACTTTCAGGCTCAAACTAGTACTATAAACTAAGAATGATTCTTTAAAACTATGACTAATGGTACCTTCAGACAAAAACTACTGCTTTAACACTAAAACAAATGCTTTACAGCCAATTCTAAAGCTGCTTCCAGACTAAAACTTACGCTTTAAAACTAAAGACTAAAGCTATAAAACTATGGGTAGAGGTACTTCCAGACTAAAATTAATGCTTTAAGAAACTAATACACAAGTCTTTTGGTTTTAAGTATTGTTTTTTAACCTCAAACCCAATCAAAGTGTATTTAGACACACAAAAAAATACTCACTCTCAGCCCACACAGAAAGGGAGCCTGACCCTTCACCTACTTCACACACAGCAGCCGACTCATTTTTTCCCCCACCTATATTCCGTTAAAGACCCGCCCTCTCCTGCGCTGAGATTGGCTCGCTAAGCGTTCTGAAACGGTGGACCGTTTGACAGTCTCGACGGTGCACTAATCACATCGCAAGAGGGCGTGACTTGTCGGAAAACGGGTGCGCCAATCAACAAACGGTTCTGCCAGTTGGCACGTAAACTCCACCACATCCCTGGACTCCAGCCCAAACTCTTCTGTGAGTATCGTAGCGAGCATCAAACACTGTTTTCTTTTAATTCAGTAAGCCATACTAAAATTCTCTGATGACCCATGTGACTTTAAATCAGTTAAGATGCAAAAAAAAGACTTTTTGTGTTAGAAAGAGGCTACTTACATCGTTTGGCGGGGAAGAAGCGCGATGCACTTTTCTCATGTCGTCACAGTGTCAACACTAACACTGACCATATGGTATTTATTCATAAACTGGACGTGGACGACTATGCTGTGCACACTCTAAGAGACACACTGCCGTGTTTGTGAGGCTGTTCCATCTGGCTGAAGAGATGTGGGCAGCCCTCGCTGGGGTTGTCAGATTGATTCAGACATTTCAGAGCACTGTTGACCATGGTTTCGCCCTCAGCCAATCAGGAGTCAAGGTGCGCCGAGCCGTCAGCCAATCAGAGGAGAGCTGACGCGTGATCAGAGGCTGATGTGCGGCGTGAAGGCTGCGTGATACACAGCGGCGTGTGCACGCGGGCGCGGGAGTCCGGAGGGATGGCTGGAGCAGTGGGTCTTCTGCTGAGAGCAGCTCAGCTCCAGTGTCCTTTACTCCTGACCTCCCACAGGAGAGGAGACACACAGACATACTACACACTACCAGTCAAACACTTCTGAATACCACCTTCCATTTATTTCATAACCTGCACACTTTCAGCACTGAGCAAACAACATACACCATATGGACAGGGACACCTGACTATTACACCAAAAAGGACTTCAGTGACATTGCATTAAGATACATTTTAAAATACACGTTAATATGGAGTGGCCATTCATTGTGCAGAGCTCTTATGAGGTTAGGCACTGATGTTGGGCGAGAAAACCTGACTTGCAATCTCTGTTCCTGGTGTTGGATGGGGTTCAGGACAGGCCTCTGTGCAGGCCAATCAAGTTCTTCCACCCCCAGCTCATCCAGCCATGTCTTTATGGACCTTGCTATGTGCGCAAGGGCACAGTCATGCTGGAATAGAAAAGGTTCTTTCCCAAACTGTGTCCACAAAGTTGGAAGCATGGCGTTGTCCAAAATGTCTTGGTCTGCTGAAGCATTAAGATTAAACCCTTCACTGGAAGTAAGGGGTCTAGCCCAAACCCTGAAAAACAGGTGTGTCCCAATAATTTTGACCATATAGTGTAGATACGAAAATATGTCAAATAAACACTGTATGTGGAGAGAATGTGTAACAGTGCATGTTTGACATCCTATTGTGTGGTGATGTGAGCAAATACTAGGGTGTCCTTTAAATGCATTCTTTTTCATCACTTAGTCGGTCATTAAATGTCAAACAGTTGTCTGGTGATACACATTATATTAGGTGGCTTTTTGTAGGTCAGTAGAGATGAATAAAATGATATTTTCTGGCCATTAAAGGCACTCAATTGGTGAACAAACTGTGAATGTATTTGTTAGCACAGACTATTGATTGTATTTTTAGTAAATATAAAAAGAGTGATATGCAAATGGAGAACATATCTGTTAGCACCAAAACTCAGCCCAGTTTAACATCAATATAGGATTTTGAACATTTTCTCACATTTCTCAAATTCAGCCCCTGAGAAAGAGTCTTCCTCTAATCTCAGCCTGAACCCAGTTTAAGATCTTATAATGCTCTTCCTTTACTCTCTTTGCTCTGATCTTTGTTAGTCTTTAGGTAAACAATAAGATCCAAAAGAAAGCCAAAAGAAACCCACATTTGTGTGGGTTTGTCAACCAAAAATGTGATTTATAATGAATCATAGTTCATTCTTATATGACCTGTCTTGCAACCTTTGCTTGTTTCTTAGAATTTATGACACTGTGCCTTTAATTCCGATATGTGTAAATTATCTTATTTCTGATTGGCAGCCTTGTATTGCAGCAACATAAGGACTTACATGGGTGTGGCTAAACTGCTGATTAAGGTTAATGTAAATATGTTGGTCTTGTGATATCACAAAAAGTAATTTGAAAACAGGCTGTATTTGCACTTTAGTTTTCATATATGGACAGAATGGGTGAGGGAGTAAATTAACATTTTGAAACAGTGTTTACATACCTGAAGCATTTTTAATTACAGGTAATTGATGATATGGGCCCTTTTATATTTTGAAAGACATTGCAATCACACTTTGTAGCAGTAAAATTGCAATACAGATATTTTGTACATACCATGCAGGCCTACTTGCATCTGTTTTAGAACTGGACACTGATCACATCCGAGTAGTTTATGTGAGTGAACAGATGTTCAGCGTGATGCTGAATGCTGGCAATTGATCATTAAGAGCTAATAGAACAAAAATTTGGTCTGTAGTTTTTGACTCTTGACTCCTTTTGGACACACCAGAGCTGTAGATCACCGGTTCGTGTCCCATGATTAAGTCCTTCTAGAGATGGGAAACACAGCTGTTGGTTGCCTGAGACCTCCTGACTTATGACCTAAAAGTGGTCCTGTCCATGTTCTGTCTGTTTTAAACGCCAGGAACCCCACGGGTTGGTTTAGACCAGGAAAATGCAAATCTTTGCGCAGCTGTTGCCTGGAAGGAGCCAAGTTTGACCAGTCAATGTTGGACTTCCGAGATATGGAATGGCAAACAAAACAAAACACAATGTAAAACTGCCATATCCCATTTGCAGTCGAGATCAAAACTTATCTTTTTGAATTTGTTAATTTAACTCTCCAGTCATTCATTCAATCTGTTACCACTTAATCCACACTAGATGCTCTTTTAAATATAAAATACAATTAATATTGTATCTTAAGTAATATAGTATTATTTGATATATTAATTTTCCTTCCAAATTTCTGTTATTTTTTAGCCTTTGTCAATGTTAACAGACTCATGTTACCTGTACTGCAGCTAGCCACTAGGGGGTGACAGCGATATTTTATGCTTCTTATCTGTGAGGTTTTCGTGCTTAGCATCACTGTCACATGCATAGTTTGAACAACGATTCGCGGGGAAGCATCCGTTTAGGCTTCCTTATATACACACACATATCAGTCTTAACTCGGTACAGCTGCAAGTTATTTCCATGTGCGCGCTGCACTTAGTGAACCCGGAAGTGCACGTGCCGTGACCGGCGGATTACTGACAGATTGATTTAATTAGAAAAAAATAAATGTAGGAACATACTGTTCCCTCCTCACCGGGGTATTCCTGATTCAGTAATATCAGAGAAATTTTAATATAAGGAGAACTCCCACTCTCAGAACACTTCCACAGACAAGTGCAGAATTTAGCCGTCTAGCTCCATAGACGTCCATTCATTTTCCATCGGGGGGCCAGATGGAAAGCTCTGGCGGGCCGGATGTGGCCCGCGGGCCGCCAGTTGACGATCACTGGCCTAAAGCAATCGTGCATCAAAATGTACGATGTTTTGCCCCGCCTCTTCTTATATCACCCTGCTCCAGTAAATGGGGAAAACCAAAATTAACCAATAATTGTATTACAAGACTCTGCTTGTTTAGACACGCTCCCTGATGGTGTGTTTCACTTGCAAATCCGTCAAGGTACAGAAGGGAAGACAAAGAAGTAAAGACCAGTTTGGTGTTCCCTTTTATTTTTTTGTCTAGTCTACATCTGCACAAAAGGCAATATGAGTAGCTCTGTGTCCTGATCAGAATCAGAATCACTTACTGGCCAGTGTCCAGGGCATTTAAAGAGTATAGAACAGGTTGGATATAATTAATAAGTGCACCATGTGAAAGGTTCAATTCAGGCACCATGCACTATATTCTTGCACTGCATACTATAGTTGTGTTGGAAACTGTCCACCACACACCCCAATCACATGATACCACCAACTCTGGGAGGGTGAAAGTGAGCAAGGGCTTTCCCAAGTCACTTGAAGCCCCACCACATCTCAGACAGTCTCTAGCACAGCATCATTGGAGAATATCAGCAAGCTTGGAGGAGAACGCTGACCACCAATTCTGAAGCTTACCAACTCCTGTGTTGGTGTTCAAACTCGCAGTCTTCTAATGATAGGACCAACACTTTGCCACTCCAGTATGCAATATACATTATATAAGGGTACAGTTTGCGTTATGCAGTATTTACTGGTGCAGTGTCCAGTATACACTAGTACAGTATTCAGTATACAGTATATACTGGTACAATGTGCAGAATATAGCTCGAACTGGTTTAGTATACAGTGTATACTGGGTCTGTGCAGTGTATATTGGTACAGTATTCAGTGGATAGTATGTACTGGTACAGTAAGTAGATAAGTAAGTAAGTAAAGCTTTTTTGTCATCCCGGCCATATACATATAGTACACAGTCAGACGAAATATCGTCCTCTGGACCATAGGTGCAACACAGAACACAACAAAAGAGCACTGTAGTAGTATATAAAGAGCACTGTACTAGTGTATACTGCAAACTGAATACTGTACCAGTAAATACAGTATACCACTGTGTCCTTGAACAAGACACTCAACCCTCAGCTGCTCCAGGGGAGCATGAGTTACTGCCCCTGTAACTAATGAGTATAAGTCGCTCTGGATAAGGGTGTCTACCAAGTGCCATAAGTACAGTGTGTTCTATACTGTATTTACTGGTACAGTATTCAGTTTGCAGTATATACTAGTACAGTGTGCATTATACAGTGTATACTGGTGCAATACACAGTATATAGTACTACAGTGTGTAATATATAGTGTATACTGGTACAGTGTATGGTACATATTAGTACAATGTGCATTATCCAGTGTCTGCTGGTGCAGTGTTAGTATAAATTAGTATTAGTAGACAAGCAGTTTCCTCCGGGATCAAAAAAGTTTTCTGATTCTGATTTTGATATTTTGAACAATCATGTTTTTCTCACTCTAGAGCAACTTGGCCTCCCCCAGGAGATCTGCTGTCATGCAGATGTGAGATCCAACCTGGATTTAACATGCTCTCCTCTGTTACCTAACACTAATGAACATGATCCAGCCAATCAAGGACTTCTATTTAAATTTAACAGGTTAGCAGACTGCGGTCCGAGCTAGAATCTGCAGGAAGGTGGATTTCCAGCACCAGGGTTCGTGACCATAATTTTCTTCATATTTCTAAATATTTTGAAAAAGTATTTAAATACCACTAATACCAGTACCCCAGTCTAGAATACATGGAAATTGCCATATTGTAGATGATGTGAACTTATTTTCACTTGAATCCCAAAGGCCTGGAACTTGAGAATTCATTGTTTTTGGGATTGATTCCCAGACAGAATTCATGAAGATATGTCCTGAATGCTATAATGCTACGACCTAAATTCTTGCTTCTTGTTGTGGATTTTTGAGATGCATGTTTGTTTAGCAGCCAAAACCTGGCCAACACTTTTGTGTGCTATTTTAGCCAAAGAACACATTTTTGCCATTGTGTCAGATATTTTTTGTGACTTCTAAAGGTTTTTGAAACTTTTGGAACAGTTTCTATTTTATCTTCAAGGGCCGTTAGGTCCCTCCCCATTCGGGTAGAGGAGCCTGACTGCCCGGGAGCAGCGCCACAGAGATGAGCTCAACAAACTTGCTTGTAAAAACTGGATGTGATTATCATGGTGACCAATCAGAAATCTGGTGTGGTCGCAGGGCATGACTGCAGACAAACCATAATACAGCAGGACGTGGCTGGCTTGGTACAGACTGTCCACCAGGCACTTATCCAGAGATCACGCTGACACCACAGGCCTGATTCTTTCATCAGCTGCAGTCACACACATCCAAGGGATCAGTGGTTATGATGGGGCGGAGGGTACGGGGGTGGGGAGAGGGAGGGTTAGTGGGTGAAGATGAGACAGACTGAATGTCTCTTCTCATGAAGCAAACTGGAGGAACACCTGTTTGTAGTTGTGTGTATGTGTGATTGTGTGATTGTGTGTGAGTACGTGTGTTTATGAATGCCAGAACTATAGTAGTTCACATGGCATCTTTCAGTTTGGACTTTAAAAATACAGCTCCCCAATAATAGTAATTCCTGCTACACTTCTAGAGTCAATAACATATTTAGAACTGGGTGAAACCTGCTTACACTACAGCTCTACAATCAGTGATGTATCTAGAACTGGGTGAAACCTGCTTACACTATTGCTCTAAAGTCAGTGGGGTATCTGGAACTGGCTGAAACCTGCTTACAGCTCTTTAGTCAGGGACAAATCTAGAACTGATGGAAACCTACTTACATTAGGGCCCTAGAATCAGTGGCTTATCTAGAACCTCCTGTGTTTTTAGTCCCACCCACTGGAGATCAAAATATGTTAGCTTCCTGATTATGCTTGCAGATCATCTAATGTCCAGCTCCTGAAGGCCTGACCAATGACAGAGCTCACTTGACTAAATCTACCTAGATACTGGGGAAAATAATCCTGATGGGACACTTTTCCATCAGATTTTTCAAGCTGTTGGAAACAATACGAACACAATAATTCTGTTGAATAAACAAGCTAAAAATTACAGAAATATATTTTTCCTTAAATAGAAGGCCTGGAAGGCCCTGAGGTCCACCACTGCAGTGGACAAATGGACTTCTCAGGTTGCAGGTCTTTTAAGCGTATTTGCTACAGATAGACAGGTCTAAAAATGAATCCTGAGGGAATATGGCATATTCAGCAGGATGTGGGGTTATTTTAGGTTCTCTCACCCTCCCGCCAGTGACCACCCCTCCCTCTGTGATCGTATTACTGAAGCAGGCAAACCTGATGCTCCGGACTGATGCTTTCACTGATCACAACAGTGCAGATGGATTCAGCACTGAAACTGAAGGGCTGGGTGTCTGACATGTTGGGGGGTCGGAAGTTTGCTTATTCAGCAAACTTGACAAATATACTTGCTTATGTGTTTTTTTTTTACTCTACAGTAATGACAAAATGTTTATAGACAACTGGAGCTGTTATAGCCTTGCATCACAGAGCCCATTTCATGGGGACACAAATTTCTTTGTGTTTCCAGAACAGAGTTTGATTCAGCATATACGTCACTGTGGAACCATGTACTGATAATCTTGTACTGGTGTGTTTTGTTATGAGTCCATTTACAATTTTTATTAAATCGAGTCCTTAATCATAACCTTCCCAATGGGTAGTTTCTGGGGAAATAATACACAATAATATTCACTGTATTTTCATGACTAGAGGAGGGCAGTAGCTAGATCTGTTCTGATTATACGGAATGATGATGATGGTAAAATGGTGGCAAATCTGAACTAAAGGAGTTTTTTCGGGGACTATTTTGCCTCATGACACCCTGCATGTATCCCACCACCATGAACGGGTGGTAAAGCAACATCTTGGGCATCAGGAGGCGCAACCATAATTATTTCATGGAATAACTTTCTGAGGGAGCTTTTAGATCGTTCACCACCACTTTGAACAGTTCTGGCTCTTTATCTCTTTTCTTTAGAATGAAGTGATTTACACCAAACCCACTTTGAAGCACTTTGTTCGCAGTATTTAATTATGTGTGAGTTTGGATAAACAAGTGGACTTCTCCTTTATTCATCAGGGTTGGGGTCATTTCAGGAATGAATTCAACATTTCCAATTCAAACAAGAATCAATTCCAGTTCAAACAGGAAACTGGATTGGAATTAAACTGGAATGTCAGGAAGTGGAATTCCACGTGTTACTGTTTCTGAGCATATAGTTGGGATTACAAATACTGACTTACTATACCAAGTAATGCATGAAAAATAGTTGATGAAACATAAGTAAATAAAACATAGAATTGTACATTAACAATTGATAAATGATGGCTGTCACTGGCCGTGCATATCTGAATGTACTGTTCAAACCAGTATATTGTGATTCATAGTAAATGCACTGTAGACTTACACATCAAGTCAAATTCCTAAGAAGTGGAATTTTGTGGACTTCATTTTAATTCAATTCTGTTTCCTGACATTCCAGTTCAATTAAAATTCCACTTCCCTTCAGCTGAGTGTAGGCTGACTCTGAATGAGATGATGTTCAAGGTTAGAAAGAAAAGATTTGTTGTGACTGCACTGACTGTGTTTTATCTTCTCTAAATAATACAAATAAAACCAAACCCTTGTCCTTCTTAGATGTTGCCCATACTTTGCCTCACGCCGTGCAATGTTCTCCTCTGGAGTCGGGGTGAAGAACCTCAAATGAGGCTAGAAAGTTCTTCCTATTTTTGGTTTTCTGAATTATTCACCTGATTCTGGGGAATTACAAAGTGCAATAAACTCCAGCAGGTTAGAGAAACAAATGACCCACTTTGTTCTAACTATGGAAAGTATTTACACACAGAATTAATAGTTAACTGTTAGAGCTAAAAATATCACTTTCAGGGCTAAATCTGTCCTGGCTGCCGTCCTACAGAGAGCAGAGAGGAGTTTGAGTAAGTAATTTACAGACATGTTCATTCACACATTGCATATTTGGACTGATAATGTGAGTTGTATCCTGTTACATTCCACAGTATTTCTATTATTTTTTATTTACTGTAAGTTACATAGTATAAAAACAATGATAAATGTTTGTCACTTTTAAATCATGTATCCCTTGCCTTAACTTCTTTATTCAGAATTAACGATCAGAATCATCCACAGTGGTGGTGAACAGAACCAGACGTCTGCCTCTGAAAGCACCCTCACAGAAAGTTAATGCGTGAAATGGATATGGTTGCGTTGATGGTGGTAGGATACATGCAGGACATTATTTTATCTTGAAGTTATTCATGGCAGTGATGTAATAAGTATAATACCACTAAGTATATAATAGATACCACTGGAGTCTTTGGGTATAAAAGTTTTTTTTTCTTTTATTAAAATACCAGTTTGATCCATTTAAGAGCAAATTATGTTGCATCTTTGTCTTATAGAAAGTACAGGTACTCTAGTCTTGCATGCGTTTCTTCACTCAGTTTAAACTTTGAGTAGAATCAATCTTAAAACTTCACGCCTGCTGAACCTTTAATTTATACATGTAATTGCAGGTTCATTCTAGGCTTGATGTAGAACTACCTCAGATTTCTGCCTCAGTGCAGTGGTGCCCTCTGCTGTTAACTGTCGGACACTAACAGTTACCCCCAGTTATTAGTTCTGAGGGCTGTCTGCACCTCCAATGTTGTGCTGGTGCTGTTTTGTTCGTTAAATGGAGAGCCGTACACTTCAAAAGTAGTGTATGGCGCACTTTTATTTTTAAAATACAGTACTGCTGTGATGATAGGTATGACTAAAAACTCCAGTACTCATAAACCTGTGACAGGGAGTAGTGCATTATGGGAAAAAGCAGAGTGGCGTGTGTGTTTGGGAATGAGCGTGTGAGAGCACGCTGTTTCAGAATTCAGAGCATTATAGCAGCTGTGAAGGGGGAGCATCTCCATATGAAAGTCTATGTGTCTGAATGCAGTGTCATTAAAGTCCACGTTGGTGTAATGGTCAGGTGTTCCAATGCTGTAATGGGACACCTGTCCCCCGTGAAAACCAGCCAGGACCTAGAGCTGCATGCTATGCGCAATCACGAAAAAAGCAACAAACTTTCAAAATAAAAGGATTTTTATAGTGTAATCCCTAAATATGCCCCCAAATATGATCCCAAAACACTTTGTCATTTTAAACTCATTATCCTTAAAGAAAATGTAAAGGTTAACCTATTTTTTTACCGTACAGTTTACGCTGAACTTCTGCAGTGCTAGAATGCAAAATAGCGATATTACCCCAGTAAAGACTGTACTGTAATTAATGCAGGGCATCTGATTGCAGGTGTCTGATTGCCTTGGTAACAAGGCGGGAGGTTCGAAAATCTGACACCGCGATTGCTGATCCGTGTGAAAGTGAGGGGGTCACTGTATTAGAATATTAGTATATATAGTTACTGTAAATACTGTATATATTACAGAGAGAAGAAAAAATCACGACATTTCGACTTCTCTCAGGGGTCGTCGACTTGTGCCTCTGACATCGACGCCCCCTGAGAGAAGTCGACTAGTGTGTTTTTTCCCGCTGAGTGTGCGCTGGTGTACACAATGCAATCTCCGCCTCTGATTGGCTGACGCTGACATGCGTTCTTTGACTTAACCAATTATTATAGTCCCTTCATAAAAAGTGCGGTGCCGTTGGCGTCACACATCACATGTGTGGAGATCCTTCACTCTAGACACACAAACAGCACGGTGACCTGCACAATCTGAAAGTCGGTGTTAAAGTACACTAACAGTACCGCCGTTCTGCACGGCATCTGAAACGGCACCGCTAACATGGGTGATGCTGCACTGCAGGGATTCTTCCAGTCCAGAGGAGCGCAGCAGTTTTACAGAAAAGCCTCTGACTGATGAGAAAAAGACAGCAGATCACTTATCTGCTTGTTAATTTCATCGTTAAAGAAAATTACAAGATGGAGCGGAGGAACACAGGCGTCCAACAATGATGCCTGTAACATTAGCCAAAGGTCTCATGCACTTATTCTTGTCAGCTCTTATTTATTTCAGTTGAAAGCACTGATGTGAAACTCATTGTACACTGGAATATTTCAATTCAGCTGATGTTTCTGGCACCATTCAAATGTAGCATGTAAGCATTAATACTAGTGAACTGAATCAATGAAGTCTACACTCAGAAAGCAAAACCATGTTTTATGCCTGCTCTTGTCTGTTCTTGCTTTCAGAACATTCTCAGCAAGGGCCTGCGACTCCAACCTCTACCCCTGCAGAAAACATGGCTCTGCGGTTAAAAAGGCTGCCTTTGACAATAACGGCTCCTCTTCAGGAGCCACTGTATTGAAACGTCTTTATCTCTGAGTGTGTTGAAGCATGTCTGCGGGTTTTTGGGTGAATAGCAAGTGTGATCTGCAGTCATACTGCGGTGGGAGTGTTGCTGAAGTGTGTTTCAGGCAGAAGAATGCGGAAAGTCTTTTCTTCCTTGATCTTTGGTCTGAAGAGAGAGAGTGAAGTTACCTAGATCAAAAGAACGTCAAACAAAATCCCACTTATACCGACCCTCACTCTCCCACCCAGAGAGAGAAAGGACAGTTATTGTGAGAGATGGGGAGAGGGAGGACCAACCATATAACTGTCCTCTCTCTGGGTGGGTAGGGTGGTCCTCCTTCTCTCATCTCTCAGTATAACTGTCCTCTCTCTGGGTCAGTAGGGTGGTCCTCCATTGCCCCATCACTCAGAATAATCATAGCCAGGGGTGACGGGCAGTATAGCGATGCTATATGTTTTGGGGTCGTGGTGTGGTCCACGGTTTTCAGGTAGGAAGGCTCAGTGTCGCTAGAGTGACTGAAAGTGGCTTAGTTAGGATGAATAAATGAGAAAAAACTACTGATGGTTTTAAATCAATTATGCATATTTATGTATTAGGACTGAAAAACATTTGAGGGGGTCCTAAAAAAGGCCAAGCGATGCCTCTGGTATCTGTTGTCTTTTTAGCACTTCCCCCTAGCGTGCTGAGCTGTGTGTTGCATTAGCAGCAGTGAGTACAGCTTCTCGTGACTCATCCCAGATTGGTAGCGTTGGAAGAGTCTAAGCTACAGCTAAATTGCTGAGAAAAAGTAGCTCGAAAAATACAGCAAAAAATAATTAAAGCAAAACGTAAAAGAAATAGACTCATTAATATATATGCTTTAATTATTTTTGCTGTATTTTTCAAGCTACTTTTTCTCAGCAATTTAGCTGTAGCTTAGAAAAAAATATATGTTAAAAAAAAAAACTTTGCTGCTCACAATAGTCTTTTCATCAGAAATAAATCATCTTCATATTTGGAGATTATTTAAGTCTGACTTAAAAACCCTTTTAGGAGAAATAAGGAGAAAAAGTAAAAAACAACTTGAAACAGAAGTTCTTCTGCTGTTCTCATCGGGTTCTCAGTTTTCTTACCTTTAATGGATCTCAAAACTCTCTGACTTTGGTCGTATCAGGCACATTTATAAGCCAAACAAGTTTTCTTTTGGATCTTATGGTTTACCTGATTATCTGAGACAAATAAAGATCAGAGCAGTGAGAGAAAAGAAAAGGCATTTTAAGATCTTAAAGTGGGATCGGGATTAGAGTAGAGCTCTTTCTCAGGAGCTGAATATAAGAAGTGTGAGAAAATTGTCAAAATCTCACACTGATGTTAAAAAGAAGAGTCTTATTTTGAATTTTCCTTTCCTCTGTGGGAGCTTGAACACCCACACTGCATCTGCATTTCTGTTCCATCCACCTAAACGGATCATCGGAGGAAGATGCATCACTGCACGCTACAGTCTTGCTGAGCCTCAAGCTTATTATGGATTATCTCAGATAGCAGCGGATTTGTCAGGGCCGAATTCCACCCAGGCGTTCTACACCTAGAAGCTGTTTATTGATCACAGATGCTTTCAGGGTCTGAAAGAAGTGGCTTGTAAGTAAATTTGGTCAAGTAAAAATGGGAAGGTTTTCTAAAAGTAGCTCATCCAATCACAGTTTGTAAACCAGGGGTGTCAAATCTTATCAACAAAAGGCTGGTGTGGCTGCAAGCAGGAGAATATCTGTTCAACCGTTCGGAGATTGAGACCAAGTGGAATCTGGTTGGACCTGCAGCCATACCAGACCTTTGTTGACGCCCCTGAGGTGACAGGACAAGTAGGCCTGCGTTCAACAGACTATTGGTTGCCATATAATTAAGGCGTGCAAAGTATATCTGAACCCGCAAACTCTCCAGTGTAAGTACATATATATAGCTGTAACGTAGGGTTTTACTGGGTTGGGGGGGTGCGCGTGCTGCACTCAATGCCTCAACCCCATCCAGCACCTTTGGGATGAACTGGAACAGAGATTGTGATCCAGACCTTCTCATCCAACATCAGTGT
>JBBPCX010115781.1:9991-20664 GCA_037974365.1 Hydrocynus forskahlii
TCACCCTCACCCAGGAACCTGCTGCACGCCCTGAACACACACACACACACACTGGCCTCACCGTCAGATCACCCTCACCCAGGAACCTGCTGCACGCCCTGAACACACACACACACACACTGGCCTCACCGTCAGATCACCCTCATCTAGGAGGCGGGAGGTTTGAAAAACCATGATTCACTGTGTACATATATATATATATATATAAAACACCCCACTTTCACGCAGATTAGCAGTCGCGGTTTCAGTCCACACTGTAACACCACAACCACCAGAGGCTCGTCATAGCGCCCTCCTTGACGTCTCCAACATCGTTGGCGGCCAGCATTACTGCTCAACATGAATCGACTTCCATCAGAGAACAGCACTGAGGCCAACTGATCCCTCGTCCAGCATAAATGCTCCCTGTGCCTGGTGTTGTGTTCAGGTACCTTTGAAGGTCGTCTAGCACGCAGACCACGGTTTCAAACGGTCCGACGTGACACTTGGGCACCTCTGACCTCCCTTAAATGTGCTTGGAGTTGAGTGACATTCATCATCCAGTTCCGCAGGGCACTGTTCACAATGAAGCAGTCAGTAGTGTGGGACGTGGCCAAAGGACGTCCACTTCTATGCCTTTCTGTGACTCTTCCAGTCTCAACCTGCTGATGACACTCTGTGACACTCTGAGCTCAGTGGCCACTTCCGTCTGAGAACATCCTGACTGAAGCCTCGCAATGGCAAGGTACTGTTGATCAATTGTTAGGTGTCGTCTTGGCCTCATGATGTCAAAATGTGAACAGCATGATGAGCAGGACTGCTTAAAGGCTAATTCTGATTGAACCAGAAAATGTATTGGTCGATTCATGGATCAAACACCTGTTGTGAATTTTGCCGTTAATCTCCTAGTCAGAGAACAGCAAGTTGTGTAAAAAGTATAGAAACATTGAACAGTGGGACATGTGCATTCAGACGTTTAGGGAAGGTCACATTAAGTTCACCTGTAAAGGTTATAGTGCATTTAGATTGCTGAGTGGTAGATGAGAGGGCCTTATTTTCAATGTACGTTTGGTTGTGCTGGTGAGTGTTTATGAGAAGCGCTGGATTAACACGCTGGTTCCTGTTAAGTAATGAGGTGCGAGTGTTTGTTTAGCTCCATGTTCCACTGAAGATCAGGGTCTGAAAGCGGATTATTTTAAACAGCTTTTCTGCAGTAAGCTGATACGAGTAAGACAAAGATAAAAATAATGCAAACAAAATCAGTGGCTGTTTTCAGACTGAATGTCATAACAATTTAGCAAAATACCAACTATTTCACCACAGTCTGTGTAAAGAGCTGGAGATAAAGACGCAGCAGCCATAAATCAAGGAATGACTAATCTTTAATAAAATATTGTGATTAATTCACATCATTTTGATTTAGTATCACTATACGGTTCCCTGGCCTGGATCACTGAAAAGCTGATAGTTAATAATGCATTATAATAATATTCAATGAAGTCCAGTTACATTGTTAGACAGAAATAAATTCCTCAGTTATGCTCGAACTAAAAAATGTACAAATAATTTTCACTGACTTCAGTGCTTCCAACACACCTGATCTCATTTATTAGCTCTACCTACAGCACACACTTTAGTTTGGTCAAAATACACTCCAGAGTGTTTCCAGTTTAAAATGCTGCGATAACGACTGTTCTTGTTCTGTAAATAAAAAATAAAAAAAAGCCACCGTGCTAACTTTAGCTTGAATATACAACAAAAAATGACCCCTGATGCGTCCTAAAACCTCACTTACGCACACACACACACACACACACACACACACAGAATGTCAACATAAATAACATTAAAACAGTAACTATTAATTTTTTATTTCCTGGCCCAGGGTTCCCTGTAGTTCCCATCAAAGGCATCGAGGAAAAATCTGGAAGTATAAATTCTAATTTACTCTTGGTGTTCCTGAAGGATCAAGTCTGGAAAACAGATGTGAGTGTGAAGAACCTTTAAAATGTTTGAAGAACCACTTTTGGTCTGACCATAGCTGTGCGCCGGGCCCCTGTCTCCGGCCCGAGGCGAGAAGGTGCCCCAGGTAGAACAGCGGGAAGAACAGGAGGTTCCACACACTACAGAACCAGATGATGAAGAACGGAGCGTGGAGTTGGGTCAGAGCCTGTTTGGTGCTCAGAGCTGCCCCGGCCCAGGCACCGGACACGCACCCCGCCAGGACCACGCCGGCGCTCAGCCGCAGAACAGCCTTCAGCGGGCAGCGAGAACCGCAGGAGCTGACCTCCTGACCCCTGACCTCAGGCTCCGCCTCAGGGTCCTTCTGAGGGTCGCCAGCATCTGAGCAGAGAAAACAAACGACGCGGCGATGCTCCGCTATCATACTTTTAAAATACTTTCATTTCAGTACTTTCACTTCACAACAAAATATCATCTTATCCTGAATCATAAAAACTCTTACGATGTCTTATTTTTGCCACAGCATGGAGCTTTCATAACTGACATGCTGTTATCCGTAAACAGGGATAGTAGAGAATATTTGTAGCTAACAGTAAGCCGCACCCCATTTACAGTCGGAGGTCAACTCTGGTCAGCCAGAATGAAATGGTTATTATGTGGCGACTGATATGCAAATCAGCTTATGCTGCTACTTCATTTTCTGTTCAAAATAAAAGCACTTTATGTTTACTAGAAGAGGCTGTTAAGAATAATTAACCTCCTGTGTCATCACCATCATAAACCACAGATCACGAAAAACGATGATGCAAGATATAGACATGTAACTAATTTGAGCTAATTTGCTCATTCAAAGAGGCTCAGTCAAACCTCCTGTCAGGAGATGAACTGAAAGAGCAGTGATGCCGCACTAAGTGCAGAAGTGTGGAGTCTTCCATAGACAGAACTGCTGTGACAGTCCGGAGATGGAGATTCTGTTGCAGAATATATTTTGTAGAGAAGGATGAAATCACAATTCTATAACATGGGGCTAGACAGTATCTCAGACCACCTACTGAAGTCTAAGTGGTCGGACTTAGCGATCAGAAATTTATCTTTCGTGTGTTTACTGTGTGGTTTGGCCTCATCCGGATATAATCCTGATACTCAAGACCAGGAGTAAACCGAGTCTTCAAGAGGAGATCTGAGACACATTCAAGACAAGTTATAGCAATTAAACACATCCGTTTCTCCAAGACACATTCGACAACTAAACCCCTCCCAGCACCGTGACTGTGCTATACTGCGTATGGAGGAGAGCGCCCCCTTACTGCCGTCTCTCAGTCCTGCAGTTCATCTTCCCTGAGTTTCTCCTCTGAGCTCAGTTTTAATTCTGTAGCCCCCTCTGGATTAGCCCGTTAGCTCTGATAAAGGTTTTTCACTGTCTCGCATCAAGAGGTGTGTTAGAGAACTTCTGCGGCGTGTTGGTGGGGTATAAGCTTTGACTACAGATTAGTGCTTTAAAAGGGAAAACCTGCTTGTAATGAATGACTGTCAGAGACCGAGACATTAAAGGCATTCTCTGTGATGTTGAGAGTAAATCAGGTGAGTCTTACCTGCAGGCCGGGGTGGGAGCAGGGTGGCAGGTGTCGGAGCGGAACAGGGGGACACCTTTGCAGAGAGTTTATTCATCGCAGTGTGTGTGTGTGTGTGTGTGTTCCTGAAGAGTCTCCAGGCTGAAGTGAGTGATCAGCGATCCACTCACTCATCCCACACACTCAGCGGCTCAGGGGCCAGGGGCTGGGGGGGGTTGGGAGGGGCTGGGGGGGGGGGGTGTCTGGGGGCGTGACCAGTTTCTGTCTTTGGGAAAACGTTAAAGTCGCGAAACATTTAAACCGTTCATTTCTGCTGAACCTCTGTCTCCAGTGCAGGTGAGCTCCAGCACCGTAAACTCCTGCAGTCTGGAATCATCTGATCCTTCTCATCTGAAACTGAGGGGTAAAGACCAATAAACAGAACAATAAAGGTTATCCAGGAGAACCTCAATAACCCCTAAGAAGCATTTCACCCCCTGGAGTTCCTACAATCTTCAGACAAGAGACACACTGGTTAGAGTGGGCGTGTCCTCATTTTCTGTGCAGTCCACTGCCCCGCCCACTTGACTGATCAGCTGCACCCAGAGGCCTACTGTTGAGTGACAGCAGTTTAAAAGAGAAAGAGACTTCCATCCACGCAGTTTCACATCTCCACACACTGTACCGCACACTTCTACAGCTTTACAGCGCAGTACCATTTACACTTTATCATCGTTAAGAAACAAACAATTTTGTTCCCATAAAGAATGAATGAATCCTCAAATGGCCATTTTGATTGCAAAATAACTTTTAAAGGTTCTTCATGGCATGTTCTCTCTAAAGGGTTCTTCAAGTATTCTCCAGGAACCATATCCAGTTTTTCACAGGTTCTTTCTATGAAACTGGAATCCTTTATGAGAAAGAGCCAATCTAAGGAGTTTAACTTTTTGAGATTCAAAGCCAAACAGGTAGAGGATTCTACAGTCACGGACCATGAGGCTAATCTTTCTGAAACAAATTCCTTTCCAGTAATGACAACTTAATGTATATAACTTTTGTTCCTGAAACATCATTTCATCCACATTTCATCCACAGCCTGCAGAAAGCTTTTCATCACAGTTTGAGCTATGTTAGCTTCACATCTGCAGCGAAAACTGGTTGGGTTTTTAGAAAAATGATCACTTGAACCTTTTAATTATTTAGTAGAATATTGGTATTTTAAAATTGCTGAAACTGTCTGGTAACAGAAGTCTTTGGGAGGGTCTGTGTGTTCAGAGTCTGCGTGTTCAGAGTCCGTGTGTTCAGAGTTTGTGTGTTTTCTGCTCTCTTTGGAAACCTGTTGAAGTGACGGTGTGTCACTACGAAACACAATGTACTTAAAATGTTCTTAACCCTCCCTTAATTTACCCTGAAAATACAAAAAAACCCTTCATTTGAATTAAGTGGCTGTTAATTTGTGGAAATGACCCATTAATTCGAACTTAAAATTAAATATAAGGCATGAGTGTGAAACCCCTAAATCTTAAACTTAAGGCATTCATTCAGGAGGTTCTATTATTTAAGGGGCAAATTTGAAAAAGTAAGAGAAAATTCAGTAGTTTTACCCATGGTTGTCACCGCCATTCAACCTGAAGGGACGTGTCCCCTTCACATTTCATAATTATTCGTTTGGACCCCCCACATTTAACATAAAATATTAGTTCACCCAGCGCTGTTGGATCTTCAGTCTTGAATGTTTCGTGAAAGAATCCATTCCACTAATCAATAGGAGAATACACACACCACTGGAAATCCAACTCACCGCATGCAAGTGAAGTGAATCGTCAGTGCACAGACGGGCTGCTCAAAACTGGAGCAGGTAACGTCAGCCCCATTTTGTGCAGGAAAAAAGGTTGGAAATCGCTGCCCCAGGCCACGTTAAATGAATGTTCAACTAAAGTTTAGTTGAACATTCATTTAACGTCACCTAGGGCAGCGGTTTCCAAACTTTTGAGGGATGGGGTCTCCATCTCTCCATATCTCTATCTCTTCATCTCTCTATCTATCTCCATCTCTCCATCTTTACAGCTCTCTATCTCTCCATCTCTCTCTCTCCATCTCTCTGGCTCTTTCCTTCTTGCCTTCCTCTTTTATCCCATTTCCCCACTGTTCTGGTCTCAGCTCCCTTCTCAGTTCCTGAGTTCTTTACAGTTCACCCCTCGTCCTCCTTTTGGTTCTCTTCTGTTACCTGGCTCGTCTCCTTCTGCCCCTTTAATTCGTTGATCTGTTCCTTCTATCTTTCGTTTGATCATTTTGTTATCGAGTAAATCCTTGCTTTTCTTCGCCTCACTCTTACTCTCTCACTTAGTTCTCCAGGTGGCCACCAGGGGGAGGCATTTCCCTCCTGTTATTGATCACCCCTCCCAATCTGATCGGCCTCATCAGCTGTCACTCAGTCTCTCCCTGTGAAGCGTAACCGCCCCCCCCCCACCCCGTTCTCTCATTCCTCTCTGTTATTAGGGGTCCAAGCACGCTGTGCTTAGAATCCCTATTGTTTTTAGTCAGATTTTACTTTCACTTTCATTTTGCCTCAAAACGCGCTGAGGAGCAAAAATCGTAAGGTGCACAGCCTTGCAAGTTGGCAGGTACATGCGGTATTCCAACCGCTACTCAGGCACCAACAGCCACGTCATTGCGCCAATAGGTGGCACTCCAACAAGCACTTTTGCGTTGAGTCTCAGCAACTTTGAACGTAGGTCCAAGTTTTAATGCTGGTTCGTTGCACATGGCGTTAGTAGCTTCTTCTCTCGGCTCGTCTTTTGTCTCTTCAGTCCCCAAGTTAACGTTAGCTGTTAAGTTAGCACTAGCACTAACGTTAGCTGCCGCTCTTGGTTCGGTAGCAACAGTCCCAACGTCCGATGTGCTACCACCAGCAGACGGTTGGTCTTCTTGATTCGGTCTTCTTGATTTGGTCTTCTTGTTCGGACTTCTTTTTAAAGAAATAGCCCAACGTGCATTGTTGCTTTCTTCTTTTCAACATGTCAGCAACAATGCCTTGTAAACATGTATTGCTAACTAAAGGAGCTCGTGTGAGTGGGGTAGTGGGCGGGGCTGCAGGCAGCGCCCCCACGAGCGTGCAAGCAGGCTACGTTTTTTTAATGTGTAATAAGTTCTAAACATAATTTTATTTTACTTATTTTACACCTGTGAGAAAACCCATGCCCAAACTGGCATTTATTTGGTCATCATATCAATATTTTAGAGCTCCCTCAAAATTTCACAAATCATGTTTCCAGGGGAGCTCATGTCACCACTAGGGGAGCTATAGCTCCCCCTGCTTCCCCCTAGTTCGCACCCTGCGTGTGGCCAATGAGCTCACAAATTTACGTTCCACACCAGAAGACATTGCTCTAGCACCTTCTGGAATGTAAGTGACATCATGCGACTATATCATGAAATACATGGCCGATATCAGCCAAATGGGCGTCAAAAATTTCTACATGGCAAAAATCATGGCTATCCCAGGCCGGCGATGCTCAATCTTGGTACATTGGTTGACATACAAGGTTAGATGATGCAGTTCAAATTTGGTCCACTTTGCCCTTTGGGGGGCGCTATAGCACACATTCAAACATGACCATGGTTTTTCTAACAGAAATCATGACATATGAGACATAGAAATAAAACAACTGACTTGCATACACCCCTGATGGATGTCAACTTTAAAACCTCGGAAACATTTTAAATAACTTTTTTTCTTTTTTTTTTCTTTCCTATCTTCACAATTCTTGTCTTACATGAATCCAAAGAGGCCCAAATCAACTAATTATCAAAAACATTTTGACTTTTCTGAACAGGATGGCCAAGACCCGTGAGTACATTCACATGAATGTGACATAATTGACCCTAATGGGCTCAAATTGCTAACGCTGGGTCTGATCTGCACCAACTTTGGTACAGGTGTATAATGTGGTACAGCAAGGATGTGTGCAAAATTTCATTGACATCAGCCAATGGGGTAGATAATTGCATTTATTGGTATATGTCTCCCATGGCCTGTACATTTCAAACCAGTCTAACTCATGATCCATTCAAGATAAAAGAGTGACATTTGCATAAAAATGGTCAGTCCGCTCATTGTTAAACTTTCATACACTGCAACTTGTGGCTTTTGGTGACATCACTTCACTCTGATTCTTGCATAAACTGAAATCCACTTTAATTATGGAATTTCTTAAACGATGCATCCCTACTGCAGGAAAATATGTGAAAGGCTTCCACATTTGTGCCTTTCAACACCTTGTAAGTTTTGTATCAGTTTTGTCAAAGAATGGTAGGCCAAAATGCTTGTATGATAAGTACACACAGAAAACATTTGAATGATACTTTTGGGATTTCAAGGCACATGTGTCTCAAAATGAACATGTTTATATATTGTCATCACTAGAATAAGCATGCCAAGTTTCGTAAGTGTAGTCCAGACTACTTAAAGCTGTTACAGGGATACTTCTGACTTATATTGTGTATGCTGTTGATTATGTGGCAAGCAAAGGGTTAATCCTGCATTCTGCCGCCGAATTCGATGGGGCCAATCAGATTACAGATCAGAGAGGAAAAAAAAGCAGCTAGTCAGATGCAGTTGTATGGGGATCTGGTGGTGCAGAGAGGAGAGGGAGGGAGAGAAGAAGGGGAGAGGCAACAGAAAGCTGTCGTGTTACACGCTGTAGGTTTTATAACTTTAGCAAAGTTACTTAAACCGTATTGGTGGTATAAAAAGACATTTTGTCAGCATGCACGTGGCAGGCGCCATTTTCAAACTTTATCAACGCCGTGTGTGTGACTGAAACTCCAGCTAGCTGGATGGCGAGCCACTCCCAGACAAGTGGATCCATTTCTCCTTCTCACTTCCCGGAGTGGTAGGACTGAATTGACACAGACACGAATGAAATGGGCCCCAACTATTAAATCTAAGCTCTGAGCTCTAAGACTCAAACTGAACACAAAAGGTTTTTTTTGCACTTTATTTTTTCATTGGGGTTAAATGCATTTATACTTCTGCTGTTTATGGTTAACTGCTCATTTTTTTCTCAATTCTGCTTAACATATAAACGCTATCTAAAATTCATTTGTGTGTGTGTGGTTCAGTACTGTTGTTCAACCCCAGGGCTCTTGAGCGAACAGTGTGCTCTAGGTTGCAGGGAGAGCACTATACTCGTAACTCAGATGGGGGTTACATAAGGTTTGTTCTTTTTTTTTTTGCCAAAAATAGACATTTAAAACCATATCTGTTGCCTTTAATGGGTGTAACTTGTGATATCACACCAATGACACTAAGTGTCTTCTTCAAGCTAATTAATTGCTCTAATTGCAATTGCGTTAATGACTTTGTCAGTAAAAGAGAGACCTCTGTAACACATTCCCTTTTCTCACTGTAAAACTTTCAGACGCTACAAGTTATAATTAGTGGTACTATCACTTCAGTCAATTTCTGCAAATACCAAAAATATCTTTCTCTGCAGCAATAACTCAGTGTTGCACCATACTTCATTTTAAATGTGATTTGGAGAGAAAGCACAAGAACATGTGCGGAGTGTCATGAACATCGGCCACTGGGAGGTGCTACAACAGGATATTTGGATCTTCTGTATACTTCATGAACGGCCTTTGCAGCTCAAAGTGTTCTAACCTGTCAGCATTGTGGTTTGGAAGACTGGGCGCAAACAGTTTGGACCCTGATCATTGCCGTTCGCGGCTATATTTGTAATTATTATTATTAGTGTCATTCATCATTTCTCTTCTTTCCTTTATTTCCTGTCTCTCCCTCTCTGGTGCCACCCTCAGTCATTATTTACATCTCCAGCGTTCCTCTTTTATTTATCTTGGTTTCTCACTCGCCTTTCCTCACCTCACTTGTTCCCCTTTCTTATTACTGGTTTTAATTACTTTACCACTATTTTTTCTTTCTTTTTCAGTATTAGTCGATGACGAGGTCTGTCCCTCTTGAACCATCTCTTATAATATATTAATGTAAAAACATAATATACATAAGATTCATATATAAACCAATAGAAACATCTGCTGTGTTTTAGAGTTTTTTAATCATTATTTTTCCATTTTGGACACTTCATTCCATATCCCATAAAACAAACTGTAAAATCTCACAGTGTGAATTGGATCACTGAGGGGTCTCACTACACACTACTAAGCAAGTAATCACACACTCACGAAAACCTCCACAAAGACAAAAGGACATTTTACATGAAAGTGGGTTAGAAGAAGCTTTTCGCATTCCTGTGGGAGAACCGCACCTTCCAGGCAGGCAGAGTCTGGTGGGTTTGGATGGAGGGGTGATACACTCCTGTGGAAAAGCCGACAGATACCTGACCAAACCATAATGCAACGTTTCAGTTTCAGTAACTCGCATTTAGAAAGATACAAATCTCTCATCATATAAACACAATCAGAACTGTGTTCAGAGCTTTTCCACAGGAGTGTCGAAGGCACCCACTGACTCTCAACACCAAACTAGGCCTCAAAGGTAAATAATGTGTGTGTGTGTGTGCGTGCGTGCGTGTGTGTGTGTGTGTGTGTGTGTTGAGGTATCATGCTGTTCATCTGCCACTCCTCTGGAACTGTCTGGAGAATCACATGTTGTTATTCTCCATCTTTCTCTCGCTGTGTTTCTTCTGAGGGGAACTAGACGAAGATCTACGCTGAGCTGCAGACCACATCTGCTCAGGGTTTACTCTGAGAGACAGAGAGAGAGAGAGTAGTTAAAGTGATGTCTAGCTAAACCCTGCTGAGATGTTTTGGTGTCTTTTGGAACTCTGAGGTTAATTTAGCGAACATGTGCCCTGCTAGCATCACGCTAACTGCACACGGGCCGTGTCAGTAAAGTCGTCTGAGGAGTCAGAAATAACTGCTGCAACGTTTAAAGTTCAACATGTTTAACGAGGAATCTTTCACCGAACAGTGCGCGGAGGTGTTCAGTGTCTCTAACAGACTCGCTCATGTCGTTTCAGACACCAGACGACTCACTGTCATCCATGGGCGTTGTCACCATTCAATCAGAGGGGGACGTGTCCCTCTCACATTTCATAATTATTCGTTTTGACCACCCCCCCACTTAACATAAATAATTAGTTCACCCAGCGCTGTTGAATCTTGAATCTTTCGCGAAAGAATCCACTCCACTTAATCGAT
>JBBPCX010115816.1:0-20659 GCA_037974365.1 Hydrocynus forskahlii
GGTGTCCAGCACAGTTTGATGGTTCTCCTCCTCAAACACATTCACTAAACCTGACAATTAACTTGCGAGGTGAACCAAGAGTTTCTGAGCATGGAAATCACCAAAACGTGCTGGACCTCCAGGACTGGAGCTCCACACCCCTGCCCTAGAAGAAATAGCCCGTCTTCATTACTATGCCTTCTATATGTAAATGACCTTTGTTCTAATTGGCTGCTGTGTATTGTGCCTCATTTGAAAGGCAGTCCGGGCTGAAACACACCTTATAACTTCAGTGTGGAGCTACACAGCTGTAGACTGAATATATGTAAATACATCGTTTTTTGTGACACCTCACATAGACCTGGGGAGGGTAAATGGTACTTTAAGTGTTTCCATTCTACATCACACGCTTGATTTTTTTAAAATAGGTAAGACAGCGCCTGTTCATGACATTTAAAAGAATGAGGTTTGAGAGTTAACATTCAAATGAACATTTCTCCCACATGATATTGAGACGTCTGAGACCTTCCTGGACATAAGAAACTTGAGTCAAAAGAATGGAACAGGTTGAGCTTCTCTGGAAGAACCGAGGAAGGACACCCTTAACATTGAGAGAACTACAAGATGCCTCTTCTCTTCCTTTCAGGAGAACTTTCAGATGCCAGCTTGTTCTATTAGCGCAGAACCCATTCCAGCTAAAAGCTCTTGAGAGCCCTTGATGAAGCTCTCAGAGACACACAGGCCTTGATGAAGCTCTCAGAGACACACAGGCCACTTTATGGCATGCGGCGGAGTTTATGATGGTCCGAGCTCGTGAATAGGCTGGCAGATGAAAGATGTGGGACACAGGAAGAGGCACAATTTGTTCTGTGCTGAGATTGCACCGCACCTGAAAATGGTTTTTGCTCCAGCCATCCTTGGTCAAGGTGTTCCTTAGATCCTTGTAGCTCCAAACGGTCTGCAGGATGTGGGAAGCAGCCTTGGTCTCTCGGGCTGATTGGCTGTTGGGCAGAGGATACGGACGACGGGGTTATAAGGAGTCAGAATCAGAAAACATTATTGATCCTGGAGGAAATGATTTATGCCACGGCTGCACAGACACACAAAGACAAAAAACAAAATACAAAATGATATGAAGTCAAAACAAGGCTCTCCAGAAAATGCTTAGTATCAATTACACTGAAAGTGGTATGAAGTTCTGTACACCGAGTCAGTCACTGCACATAAAAGTAACATAAGTAGAGATATTGCACATGATGAGATTATTGGACATAATAATAAGGATATGGCACGGGATGATCTGGATTTAGCACACCAAAATAAAACTGCACATCTAAGTAGCAGCAGGTTGTTGTGTGGGTGTGTTCTCAGGGCTTCAAGCTCTGCTTGACGGCTCGAAAGAAGAGGAAGACATGCGTCAAGACTCTTCTCAGTCTCGGCCCCCAGTGGTGGAACGAACTCCCTCTTCTGATCAGATTTGTGGAGACCCTCTCTGTCTTCAAGCGTCGTCTGACCATACTGACCAACCCCTCTATAGGGAGTTTGTGCTTCTACCTTTAGGCAGAAGATACAGAGTTCCCACACACAGGACAAAAAGATATAAACTTTCATTTGTTTGTGCTGCTGATAATTTATTGAATAAATACAGGTGACGTCACTGATGGATTTAACTATTTCTGTACGGGCCCTTCTGCTTTCCTAGTCTCTCCATGTGGTGATCCTGCACTGTGGCGTACTGTGAACCGGTCTGTGCTGTATTGTGTAACGGCTTTGTGCTGTTATTGTGGTGGGTCTGTTCTGTACTATGTATTAGTCACTGTCTCTACGTGGTACCTGTCTTCAATGTTGTATCCATTTAATTTATTCTGCTGTGTTGTTTTAAATGTCTGGCTGAAATCTAATCTAATAAATGTTGACTTGCCTTGAAGACCCACCTCTTCAAGGAGCTCCTTGGTGATAAACTATGCCTCTCGTTCCTTACTTTTGCTTTAACTTCTGACTTTTCTGTGACAGGTGTTGTTTCAGTGTACTTAACCTGCAGTAGCTTGGTTGAATAGTGGATGTTGATTTAAGTTTAGCTTTACAGGTTTACGGCAGATGTGGACTTGAGCACTGATGTGCGTCGCTCTGGATAAGTGAATGTAAATGGGTGTGTGACAGGGGGAGGAATTATAGAGTCTGATGGCAGAGCACTTTATGGCGGTGAGTCTGTGGCTGAAAGTGCTTCTCTTTTCCAACAGGATATGACATGGGAACAAAGTTGAAACCCTCCTACTGATGTCAGAAATTCTTGGGAAAATCCTGTTTCAGTGGAATCCTAGCAACCTCAGATCACAATAACAAAACGTTTGTGACCTCAGGTGAAGTCTGAACGGGTGGCAGGGGTGAAAAAAAGTAACAGAGAAATTATAATTGAGGTGAAAGTGAGGTCACTGTAAAGTAGTGGTCCTAGGATGAAGACAAATTTGCATATTTGTGGGCAATTTTATTATAAACCAAGTGACATTTTGAAGTGGAGAACCTCCAGAAAGCCAAAACTGAGAAGATCCCCATGAAGGATCTGGAGAGACCTGATGGTTTTGCTTCTTCGGCTTAATGGTTACGATTGGCTTCATATAGAACATCTTTAGTTTCCATTAGAAAACCATCAAATGCACCCAGAACCAGTCACAGGTCATCTGTTAGATCATTAGAATTGTTTACATTGTAATATCAACCCACAAAACACCATCACTAACCATTAGACATTAAAGAAAAAAATACAGGCCCACATTATTAATACACTTACAACATTTTACAGTCATAATATAATGATATATATGTTGTCAAGACTCCCTCAAACACACACTGATTAACCGAGATGTTATTAAAGGGCCAATACTCTACATTATGCTATTTTATTGCTCCCATCACATTTGTGAGAGCATTAAATCATTCATTCTTGCATCATACTTTTACAACCTCGGTTTATTCCTCAGGATTAAACAGGCTGGGTTTTTTTTGTTACTGTGCCTTTAAGACTGTAAATTATGTCTTTCCTGATTGGCTGCCCTGTATTGCGGCTCATTCAAAAAGCAGCACAGGGCTGAAACACTCCTTATAACTTCTGTGTGAATGGGCGGGGCTAAACTGTTGCCGGCTGAATAAGAAGATATATGTAGCTCATTGACATCACAAAAACTATGATTACATCAAAATCGCCACATGTTAAATAATGTTCTTACACTAAATAACACACTCCGAAATGTGCCGTTTCCTAAAAAGTATGGCTAAACAAACATATAAATCAGTGCTGGAGATGAACAAGCTACTGTCTGAACACGTTCTTCTGGATGGCTCTTAATATCGCCTGCATATGATGATAAAGTGTTCCATTTGTCAATGGAAAACAAATAGTCTCTGCTTCCCTCTCTCCCCCCTCCCTCCCCTCATCCCTCTTTATCTCCTGACTGAAGCAGAGCCAATACTTTAGCTCCGTTTTCAAGAATCTCCACTGTGTGGATTGTGGAATTATAGGGCATGCCCAGACATTCACATAGGTGTCCACTAACATCCTTGCATGGGACGTTATCTTCGGCCTCAGGCGTTTTGCCCTCAAGCACAAAGTGTGTCTGATATCTATGCTAAGCTAAACAGACTTCGTGGATTTTTGACCTCTCAAAAGAAGATAAACTGTATCAAAGGTTTCTGCAGATTGTGAGAGATGTGCTGGTTCCTAACCTAGTAGTGTTGATACTAGGACCAAGTCAACGAATGATTGGCTAAGGAGGGTCCTGGTAGTGTTGGTACTAGGACCAATTCAAAGAATAACTAGCCAATATAAACACTACTCGGCCCTTCCCTAGCCAAACAGTGACTGACTTCTTCCAATTGTTGTATTTTTTGGTCTTCTAGCACTATTCTGAATTGACTGTTTTGCTTGGTTTTGTTTTGGGACCTGATCCAATCCTCATTTTACCAGAAAAGGGTCCACAATATTCACCAAATGTCAAACTGTGAATATATTACTGTGTTTAATGTATGGTCCAGTGTACAGTGACAGTAGTATTTGTTTTAACACTGATCAGTTTTAACACTGACCCCTACCTGGTCCTGTTGATGGCCACCAGCTTGTCGATGGCTTGAGCTGAGATGAGAGAGCGGGCGTTCTCTGAACTGTCCGTCACGATCTCGTGGATGGTGTTGAGGATGGCCACCACCGTATCCTCTTCCAGGTTCTTGGCTGGTCGCTGCTGCCCGCTCGGCAGGTTGCTGACCAGGTCTCTCATCGCGTAGCTGCCTGTGGTGGAATATGAAAAAGTGTGAGCGTGATACACAAGCAATTTGAGAAGCGTTTTCTTTATAAATGCATAAACTACATCGTCTAACGCTCAATAAATTATGCCTTAACAAGTGTGGATATGTCCGATCAAGGCCAGAAAATGAGGTCATTGCAACTTTGAAAATGATTCAGCTTTTGAATATTTCACTTCGCAATATTACAGCTCCTCTGTGAGTCAACATCATTCGCCAGTTCTGCCTTCTCTTTTCAGGCAATTCCTGAGGCCTCATACTGGCATGGCGTCATTCGATACTCAAAATTATTATAAACGTTTCCTAATGCTTGATATTCAAGGCCTATTCTAAACTATAGAAATATTTATTACCCAGATTGAACATAAAAATGTTTTGATACATTTAATAATACTACGTTTCTGTATAATCTTGCACAGCATACTTGGGTCTTGAGTGCTTACAGTGAAACAAAAGTCTTCTAAAAGTCAGTTTAGAAAGTATTTAAACTTTGCCAGCTGTACCACTCTTTTGTGCTGCTGTGAGTGAATGGCTAGACCTTTTCTCCTTTTCTATTTGGTGAGTAAAAGTTCAAGCCTTTGCTTGAAGATTAAGGAATGGCTTTATGATTCAACTGAAAATACATTCAATGTACATCACTGACTTAGGAAAATGACTGATTTTGATGAATGTTACCATTTCATTTGATGAGGTGCCTATGCCTTAAAGCTATAAGCTGCAGGGCTTGGAGGGCTTCTCACCTATGAGGTCTTTGTTGCGGCGGTCAATGGACAGGTTGCGCAGGGCGATGGCCACAGCCCGGACCACCTTGTCCGAGTCGGAGCGTAGCAGCTCCACCAGGATGGGAAGGCCTTTCTCCTTTCTCACGGTGGCGCGGATGTAATTGGACCACTGCAAAAGAGAATAGGCTCAGGCATAAGGAGAGTCAGATGAAACTGAGGATCTCACCAAAGTGCTTACATAACATTACAAGGGTTAATATTTCGCTCTGATCAGATCTTTCAGCCCTGACAGTAGGAGGAGAAAACTAACTAGCTAGCAGTTCTGAGTGATAGGGGGAGAGGAAGCATCTCCCAGAGCAAGTGAGGCATCTCGAATCATGCTCTCTTAGACTCAGAATCGCTATGAACAAGACCACAATCAGCTAATGATAGGACTGATGACAGGACCAACTGTGCCATTCAGGGACTCCCTGGTGGCTCATATCTGTCTTTTCTGTCACAATCTGTCAATCTGTCATCTCATAATGTATCAAACATGTGATCTAGAGCAACAAAACAAGGTTATATTTGGGAGAGTTTGTCAATTCACAAGTGATAAAATGAACAAACTGGCAGCATAAGGCTTCATCTGCTCTACAGTTTGGATGACAGGTCTTCTGCTGGTCATGATTTGCACACCAAGGCCAAAAAATGTGCTAATAATAAAAGAGAAAATGAAACTGCCACCCTGAGCTGGTGGTAAGGCATTTTAAATCCTAATATCAACCAGCTGTCCAACGATACAAAGTCCACCCTGAAAAGCACCATTCTCCATTCTACTCCACTCCAGGAGGCACTAAATAATGAAATGTGTTATCAAACTGCATGTCTCTTTCTCCTTGACTCAAGATACACCCCCCACCAGAGATGAAAGAAAAGTCCGGCTCGGTGCCCTTGAAATATAACTATGACGCCGCAGTTCCCAGTTTGGCCAACGGGGGGAGATAGAGACCTTTTCAATTATGCAATCTCCAGCTGCAGCACATTTGCAAAGGAAATGAGTAGAAAGGCAGGTCCAAAATCCTCTTACGAAGCCACGAAAGCGCCCTGGACGCAGGGGGTTGTGGGTGTTAGAGGATCCGGGGGGGGCCCACACACACGGCATCGGTTCCTAAAGAGCTTGGAGAGGGCGGGAAAGACAGGAGGCTGCCTGCAGAGCTGCAGAAGAGTGATTGGATTTGGCGGAGCTGGAACGTGTTTGATACTCGTGTACTTCGGAGCACTCGTCGCACTGCTTAAGATAATTCAAATAAGCCACAAGCTCTGAGGGCCAGAGATACAGCAAGGCTCATTCAAAGCAGGCTCATTTCCAGAAGGGAAACAGGTGTAGCGTTTCCTCTTAACTATACTGAGATGACACTCCAGCCTCAGGATTTTGGTGCTCAGGAGTCACTATTTTTTTTTTTAGCTTGTTGAGAAGAGACCTACTATATCTTCTGTAGTTCCACCTTTTCCACACCACTTGTAGTTAGGAATGGAAGTCGCTTTGGATAAAAATGCCATAAATGTTAATGTAAATGTAGTGCGGGCCTGAGGGGAGCAACTTTGTCCAGATGGAGGTTATCAAGCTGGAGAAAAAAGGGTTCCTCAGCTCAAGTTCATGCTCTTGCTGGGTTTAGCATGGTCTACTGGTCACCTGCTACCAATACATAACCATTTATAATCTTTACTGGCCACATGTTCTGACCCAGTCGTCCAGTCATCACAGTGTGGTCAAAATCTCTCCAATATTTAAACTCTCACATTTTTCCTGCTTCCAACAGATCCACTTCAAGAACCGACTGTTCACTCGTTACCCAATGCCCCTCAAAAGTTGCCATAATGAGATCATCAATGTTCACTTCACTATTCGGTGGTTTTAATGATGTGGCGAACTGGAGTATTTATACACACACAGGGGGTCCTCGAGTCACTTACCGATCCTGACACAGCTGTAAAATCATAATCTAGAGCATAAAAACACAGCTAAGATACAGAAAAAGGAAAAGGGCATAAATACACTGTATTGTGGTAACAGAAAAAATGAACAAAAAAAAGTGTAAAAGCACTTTCAACAGTCCAGAATGGCGTCTGTAAGCGTACTGGTGGACGCCAACTCCCTCGCTGACACGCCGTGTTACTGCGTTTTCTGCGTAGACTGCGTATTCTTCCGCCGCGCGCAACCAAACTAGTTATGGGAGTGAGTGCAGTAAACTCGAAATGTCAGATGTGGAGACTGTGGCAGCCCGCGGCGTAGACTGCGTATTCTTCCGCCGCGCGCAACCAAACTAGTTATGGGAGTGAGTGCAGTAAACTCGAAATGTCAGATGTGGAGACTGTGGCAGCCCGAGGACCCACCTGTACACAGTAGGAAAACAAGCAAGTGTGCGAGAGAAGCGCAATGTGATGGTGTGGAGTCCACTGACTACACCATATGAGATTGGACGCTAAGGTGTGTGTGTTGATAGCAATGCCATAGGCTAAAATCGTTGTGTGTTTGTGTGTGTGTGTGTAAAACTCACAGTCCACTGTCCCGCGCTAAGATTCTGCAGTGCTCCCGCTGCTGCCTCCAGGGTGTTGTAATTCTGACTCTCAGTCAGAAGAGAAAGATAGAGACGCACCACCTCCGGCTGATACAGCAACTCGTACCCTGCAGAACACAAGAGAACACAGACTGATGAGCCAAACACACACACACACACACACACACACACACACACACACACACACACACAGTCCTGTGCAAAAGTCTTAGGAATCTCAGAAAATACTTAAAAGCTGTTTACTGCTGGGTCGTTGTGTTCAGGTAGGGTTAAAACAGTAATATTACAATAAACACTAATAACATTGATACAGTAAATAGTGGTTTTATGTACAGTAAAGTGTCTCAACCATTTCCAGACCTCTTTCCTCATGGAAGACCAATTTTACTTGTAGCTCCATCTAATACCTGGTTTACTCTTTTTACTCCATTAGATTAAATGAGGTGTTGATTATGGAATTTTATAAATCCACACAATGACTGGAGGAACAGAGCAGAAATCTGGAACCAAACCTGTTCTTCTAACCAGCTCACAGAATATCAGCCACTGTTTAGAAAATAGAAATCTTGATACGTTTTAGTGCTTTCTTGTTTGTTTGCATTTATTTTGATGGTCTCTTGTTTTTTGGCAGCAGAAAGAAACTCATGGCTGATAGAAACAACTTCAAACAGGCTGTATTTCCCAAGACTTCTATATTTACAGCCATGGAAAAAAAAATAAGAGACCACTTTAAAATGCACAAGGTGTCTATTCTTTTCTGAACTATTGCAGTGTGTGTGTGTGTGTGTGTGTGTGTGTGTGTGTGTGTGTGGGTGTTGTAAGTAGTGTTTGTAGAGCAGCTTTTCTATGGTCTGTATTCCAGCAGGTTCACTCCTAATTCAGTTTCTGATGGATGAAAGAGTCTCTCACACACACACAGACACACTCTGCACTCAACATCACTGCTTTAATTGTTGCAGTTGTAAAATAATGTATGAATGTCGTGTAATGTAACATTTCCAAGGTAGAATAAATTATTATAAATTATTTATTTTGACATTTTCTCTAATGTAATTTGAATCAAGTGTAGGTCAGTAGTGTGTAAAACAACAGTGACATTCACATTTTACACAGACACACTCCCACACATTACAGAAGCATTAACCAGAAACAAACTGATTCATATATATATATATATATGAATATATATGAGAAGTGTTTGATTCCAAAGTGCTGTTTATCTATTTGCTGGATGTCTCATGGCACTCATTACCATTCTGACCTTTCCTACAGGTGCAGTAGCAGCAGATCCAGAAAACAAAAACCAGAAACTGCTGGTTTAACAAGGTCACGGTTAACACAGGCCACTGCCTTCGACTGGCACTGATGTATGAGATGTGTTTGTGTCAAGGTTGCGAAAACAGTCAAGGTCTGTCAATACTGTGATTCCCAGAGCAGCGTGAAGTAAACACACATTCCTCTACGGCATTCCCCCACCGGGCCGCGGACAGGCACCGGTCCAGGAGTCATTTGGTATCGGGCCGCACAGAATGACAGAATAAAAAATATTTTATAGATTATCAGAGGCTGAAAGATCTTTTATTTTGAAAAAACGCTTGTCTCGGTCACCGGCTCGTAGGGAAACAAGCGCAGCGCTCCCACTGATTCAGCGGAATGGGGGGTTGTATTTTTACGCACTTTGTTTTTCGTTGTATCTGTACCGGTCCGTGGAGCCAAAAATGAGGGGCCCGCTTTTCTGCATGCAAATTTTTTGGTTCAAATTGGTAACATTCTGTCTCTGCTCCTTGCAGGAGGTAATTAAAGAGGAATTCCAAATGTTCAACAACTGAAGAGCAAATTTCCAAAACTGTCCAACAACATTTTTTTTTTCAGAAAAAAATTGTTTTACCTATTGGAAAGCAATTCTTACAGGAAATAATTTTTTAATTGAAATTTTTACATGCCTGTTTCTAAAGTGCAACTCCTGCACATTTTAGTTTGGGCAAATTTGTTTAAAACATATGATGAAAACCATTTTTATGTAAATCAATATTCAATGTCACAAAATTATGTACAAGTTTAATATTTATATCGTACTACATGACACAACATAGAGTCAATGACTGTTTCTGATCTACAGCCTGGGAGAAGTGAGTACCACTCACGACTGTGCGAGTTGACTGAGTGAGTTTTGGAAATTCTCCTAATCTTGTACTGTGTATTATGCAGGACTGAGTGAGTTTTGGTCGGTTGTACTGTTGCACATAAAGAGGAAATGTAAAAATATGCCAATAGTGTTTCCTAAAAAATCACAAAAAATGGACTGAGTAAGATTTGGAAATTTGCTCTTCAATTCTTCAAATCATTAAATGGTTCTACAGCGACACTGATTTACAGTGGTGGTGAACGGAACCATAGGTCCGTCTTATACTCCACATTGTTTCACCAGAGTTTCAATGTATACAAATCGAGTCCTGAGTCAGTCAATGAGCCACTTGACTCGAGTCCTCATCTCTGAATAGGACTCAGAAAAACCTAATTTTCTCCACTTTTACCACTATTTTACCATCAATAGCACTCCATATAAACACTCAGAAGACACCTGCAGCATCACTGGGGGTCAATAGTATATAAAATGACTAGCTGCGTTAGGGACGTCTGGTTCCATTCACCACCACTGTACAGAAATCAGATTCGATAACTTTCTCTACAGTGAACCGCGCCACACCAAACTCACTCCGTTCAGATCTCAATGACAGAACTGTGGCGCAATTTTGACAAATCAGCGGACCTCCCCTTTAAATTTGCCGTTGAGTCGGGAAGCCGATACAGGCGGCTGCAAATCTTGTTTATGGTTGTATAAAAGAGTGATGCTGCAAGCAATTGTGGAAGGAAAAAGCAAACAGAAAAGAAACGGGCAACACAAAAAGGGCTACCTCTTCCCTTCCTGCACCCACAGAGTTATTATGCGATTAGATTTCAGATGCAGCCGCAGAGGGGATATCGAACAGTCACGACACACCACTCGCTCCGTCTCTGAGGAGAATCCATTTGTGAACGCAATATCACTGTCTCTCTCTCTCTCACACACACACACACACATTCATACACAGAGTCATCACTCTTACTCACATTAATCGCCATCCAGGCCCAAGAGCAGGAATAGCTAATCCCTTAAAGAACTGCAAGTGTCATATTGTTGCATAAGGCTCAAAAGCATTACTCTGGTTATAAATACCATAAACATCCTGAGGCCCACACTTAGATCTCGCTGGCTCGTGGCCGATGTTTCCAGGCCGAGGGAAGGAAACGTTTAGCTCGGCCTGTCAAACGCGATAGGCCTGGAGAACCGTTCCTCAAGTCTATACTGAGAAAATACAAGAACGTCAGGCTCTATGGAAGCAAAACATGAAAAAATGAGGGGGTGGGATCTCAACATTTTTGCACAATGGTGTAGGTCCCAAAGAAAACTCACTTTTATTTTCATTTACCACCATTGTCCCGTGACCATTAGACATTTAAGCTTCACCGGGGGGGTGAAATAAAATGGCTTTATTTGTATTGGAGACATTGGGTTCCACCCACCATTCATCTGTAATAACTAACTTCACACGGAAATCGCTCTGAATGTCTTTAACAACTTGAGCACTGGAGTATGGAGAAATAATAAAAAAAATGGTAGTTATTTAACCCCTCTTTAAATAACTAATAGACTTAACACACATGTGCAGTACTACTTATACATAACTATGACTGTTTGTAACTATCAACACTACCTTCACACTTTCACTTTACACTTTCTAGTCATTTTGTTAATAGGTTGTTATAATAGATAGAATTTATGTTTATACTTTTTGTAGTTATTAGTGTTGCACTGTTTGTATTTGTCCAGTCTGCTAAGAGCACATTTGAGTAAGAATTTTATTCCACTATGTACACATGACGATGCAAACTTTGCACCCTTTGAAACCGTACTTTCTGATGCGGATTCTGGCACACTTTTATTGAAGTACTTCAAATATTGCAGAGCTAAAATCATACTTGTGATCTAATTCATCTTAATGATCTCTGTGTCTATAGGAAACACCAAGTCATACAGTGTCAGAGAGTCTATCAGAGATTACTGAATGCTTTACACTTTACTACGCCGTTAAAGTGGAGAATGACTGATGTGTGGTGGTCCCAAAGGGGCTGGAATTAAGATGTGATGCCACGCTTCACCACGCTCTGAAATACTAACCAGGCTGACCTGCAGCGGACGCCGGTCTGTGTTTAGCCTCACAGCCACAAGAGAAGTCACTAAGTGACGTCTTTCTGTGGGGTGGGGGGCTACATATGCGGCTCACGTATAACGATCTAGAGACAGAACAACCTTCAGGACTTCAGGAAAGTGCTCGTTTTATATTCCCACGTGAGTGTGTGTGCGTGTGTGTGTGATCTTCCTTTTCTGGTGTTTGCACACATAGTCATCACCCTTTGCAGCTTCTTTTAGCTCATCACCCTCTGTAACGAGCTCGAAGCTGGCTCTGGAAGGGAAAACGGGGACAGGCTGAGGCGCAGAACAAAGCGAAGCATGTATGTGTGAGTGTGTGTGTGTGGGCGCGCTTGTATTTGTTTCCGTGCTCGTTCTTTTGTCATGCTAAATCTGGGGATTTTTAAAAAGAACTCTGCGGCTCAGAGCGCGGGAGACCGAGCGAGTATCACTCAGCCACACGGGCGGAGGGTCCTCCTAGCTTAGCGACGGTGGCCCACCTCTCAGCCTCCTCCAGCACGGGGCCGAGGCACTGAGACGAAGCGCGTTCGAACAAGCCTCTCAAAGCAGATTGTACGTGTAGTCAGGAAATTAGAGCCCATGCGTCTGGGGAGAAAAGCTGTGGACTGTTTTCTATGAGCAGCAATTCCTGGTCTCCAGCATGGCGTCCACCAGGCCTAGAGAAGGACTAATGCTGCTGGAGAGATGCTGCTTGTCTGTAGATTTTGCTCATTTCAAGTCAAGTAGAGCTTTATTGACATCCCAGCCATATACATTAAATACAAAGTGAGACCAAATATCTGGAAACCATCGGTGCAACATACACAGACAACACAATGAACAAAAAGGTAAAAAATAAGGAAATAAGGGGGAATGAATAACAATTAAACTGTGTGTGTGTGTGTGTGTATATATATATATATATATATTTTTTTTTTATATATATGGGAGTGAGCATTGTAAACTCAAAACGTCGTATGTTGAGACTGTGTTAACTCGAGGACCCGCTGTATGCATATATGTTTTTGTCCGACAGCATCATCCTGCTTGTTGCAAATAGGCTTTAGTATTTTGTGGGACTACTGTTATTTCACTGTTAAATTCTGGTGGAAAATACAGGGTAAAATGTTCCAATCAGAAAGTTTCCCCCAGTGCTATCTAGGCAGATCAAACCCAAATGAGCTCGTCAACTGACTAGACCTTCACAAGCTGGACTGAAGGTCTTACACAAAACTAACTACCAATATGAGTAGGAAGTCAAGTTACAATGGGTGGCACTCACTGTAACTTGACTGCTGCTGAAGGAATCACTGTAAATCTAATACATAAAAAATGTATCTTATTGTCACTGTTATCTGATAGACCACTATAAATCCCATTGGTATGCAGGCAGAAAAGTGCACCATTTGTTTTTTTTTCGAACCATGTTTATGACCCAACCTCAAGGCCTAGCTCTAGTAGTCATGGTTGATCTCAGCTGTCAGAGCAGATGATTATAATCAGAAATCCATTAGTCTCCTTGCTCAGGATGACACACCTGTGGTGTTTTTGGTGTTTACTCTGTTCTAACACAAACATCTAACGAAGGGCCTGTTACTTATCTGATGACTGTGTTAGAGAAGAGACAAAAATTGAAAGATGCAGAGCAAAAATACTCTAGGAGAACTGTTCCAGGGCAAGGATGGTCCTGGAGGTCCAGAGCTGAGCACAGCTCAGCATATCTGCACATTTCACTGTTTGCACTGCTCTACTACACACTATATCTATGGAGGGTTTCAATTTTTAACTGATGATTGGAACACGTGGATCCGAGCAAGAAAATCACAGAAAGATGCAAGACAAGAGTACTCCAGGACCACTGTTCTGGGACAAAGATCATTTCTTATCCTGGAAGCCAGAGGATGTGCTGATTTCCCTCCTCAAACATACCTTCTAAACCCAAGTGAGATGAATTACAGCTCCAGGAGAAAAATAAGAGAGCACTGCAAAACTGTTCAGTTTCTCAGGTTTTATCTTTTATTGCTACAAGTATTGAACTGAACAGCTTTGCCTTAGTTTTTAAGAACTGCTGACAATATTTCTCCTAATTTCTAAATAAAAAATATTGTTCTTTAAAGTATCATTTTAAAGGAAATTATTCAATAATTTAAAAAAAACAAAAAACTTGTTCACTCTAAAAGAAAATGGCCATCATGACCTTCGACAAACTTCTAGTAGTGTTTTACGATCCAACTGGTCTCATTGTGAGATGAGTGTGTTGATTACAGCAGTGTTTTTATACTTTTTCTCATTAAATAAAATGTGATTCAGGTGATCACTAATCAGTCCCTCATAAAGCAGAATGAGGTGTTTGTGTAGGAATTTAACAGACACTGGCAGGGAATGGTTGTCACACTCAGAGACGCTGATTTCAAAATAAATTGCAGCGGTCTCTTATTTTTTCCAGAGCTGTATGCATCTTTCAGTAGGGGATCACTAAACTTTGTTGCGCTCTGGCATCTCAGGACCAAACCTGAGTTATTCTAGGGACTTGGTTTCACACAACAGTTCCAAAACTCTCCAAAGTCCCTTGGGTGAGCAGCCCAAGGTCTTCCTCTCCTTCAAGATAAAGTAAATGGGAACAGCCATTGAATCCCAGATTACCTGACTCCCCAAGGTCCTTCCGGGCTCAACCGATGTAGTTCCACTGATAATGGTCCACTGATAATGGTCCACCGCTGTTGGATTGCACTCCTCTATTGCCCCACACATTTGTACCTCACGGATGTTGCTCCTTCTTATGGGTATCTTCTGATGGGTATCTCATGAGTTGAGTTCTGCAGAGGCACACTGCAGCCAGTACCAGCTGACGGGGTCACTGGACTGTGTAATTCACCCCCCCCCCCCTCCCCGGCATATGTGCACTTGCTACCGGCTTGTTAGAAGGCAACAGTGGATCATTATGAAAAACTGGCAAATGGCGGGACCTTCTGCCTTCGAGCCAAGGACACCGCAGATGACTGCTATGCACCCACTGCCCATCAGTGTGGGCTTGTAATGCAAGCTATAAAATCCGGAATTGCCCCCAAACATGCAGGTACGTCCCAACAATGAGCAGCCATGCATACCCTCCCCCCTCAGGCTCTTTAAGCTAATTAAAGTAATTAGCTATCCTGAGAGTGTTTGATTCAGAGAGCCTGGGGGCAGACACCACAGCACACTATAATGGAGGCAGTCCTCCACAGCGAGCCTGGAAAACCGATTCAAACGCATTCTGCTACAACCAGGTAAGTCAGGTCCTATAGGGCAGCGGTCCCAAACCCTTTCTGTGCCACAGACCAGTTTCATGTAAAACAATATTTTCACTCACTGGTAAAGATACAACTGAAAACAAAGTGTGTAAAACTACAACTCACCATTCCGCTGAATTAGTGGAAGCCCTGCGCGTATTTTAAGTAGGAATCCTGATACTGTCTATTAAATGCAGCTTTCTTCTTCTTGGAATTCGAAGGCTCTTCCTCTGTCTCCTCCTTGGACATTTTTCCTTTTCCAAAGAAGCTCCTCAAAGAGCATTTGTGTTTTACTCATTTTTGCTAGCTTGTGGGCTACATTTTTGATGCACCATATCACGTGACCGAGACGTCTTTCAGACTCTGATAATCAATAAAATATTTTTTATTCTTTCTTGCCCAATGACTCTGCTATAGGTTCACAGGAATGAAATGAAAGCTCACAGGATCCTCCATTCTTCTGCACATCCGGCTCCAGAATGAACTGGAAGCGAAGAATCCACCACATTATGCAGCACTGCAAAAGTGAAAACATCTCAGATCTCGTCAATATATGGAGTTGTTCTCATTATGGCGCTGCTGAAAGAACATTATAAGCGTTTTCCACTTCTTTCTAGACCTGTTTACTTGCGTCATGTCACTTTATCCAAAGAAAACTGTCTTCTAGTGATTTCATTTGGAAGACATGCAGATCGTTCAGCTTATTTTCAGAAATAATGCTCAACAAAAACGCCAGCAAAATGATCTGTCCATGTAGACAAATGAGAGAAACAGTCTTGCAGTCTTGTAGTGAGAAGTATTGGTTATACTGAGATTTAAGATAACCACCTGCCCAGGTATGTAAACATTGAAGGTTTTCATTTTTTTTTGTATTTTTCCAGCTTAGGACACCAAAGCACGTCCATGATGTAGGGGCAAATGGGGGAGGAGCCATTCAAGAACCATGTGTATCTACTGTAAAGCTAAACCATATCAATGCATAAGGTTATCATGTAATGCGTATATTGATGCATAACTTAGGGGAGAAGCATAAAAAAGAATGTCTTGCCCATCATCATGGCGAGGTACCTCCAGCAATTTTACAAATTGTATAATATTATTAAAATGTACTTTTTAAAGATGGAATTATATGTGCTACTGAGTTCATTTCAATCTAAAAATGCTAAAAATGGCTAAAAATGTTGCCTAATTCTAGCTAAACATTGCTGCTGCTAGCATGCAATGCTAATGATATCTAGCTAGTGAAACTAGCTTTGTATTTGTCTTTACAACCAAAATCGAATGTTTTTTTGGGTTAGTATGGTAAAAAGTTTAACATGGGACAGACAGTAGTTGATTTGGTGTATAAGGTGTAAAAATGGTTTAACTTTCTGGTTGCCATAGGTTGAAAGAACAATATCTGGGGACATTTTTCATACTGTTGCCAGAACTGGTCTCAAGAATGACTGCAGTATTTAATGTAAGCTCATTAAAAGTAAGGATGAAAGATGAAGGGATGGCAAGCATTGAGTGTCTCATCAATTAGCAATTAGGCTAATTGGGTTCAAACGTCTTCCTTATTGGCTGCGATTATGGTCGTGTTGAGATCTGACAGGAAGTCAAAAAGAGATAAATCAACAGGCACTTTCCTGTGGACGCATCTTCCACCTTGTCTTTGTCTTCTCACTCTCCATCCCACACACACACTCCATAACGTTTGTTTATAAGCCCATTAAACCTCATGAAAGACTTTAACCAGGCCTACACTTGTTGATGGTTAATTGAGATACCGTGGAACCACTAGCTTATTCATTTATTTCATGTATATGTAGTACTGATGTCCAACATGAGGTCCACAACTGTGGTACCTAATGGTGATGCTCAGAAATGAAGATTCGTGGCTGAAACAAAAACATTTAGAAAAAATGCTATATATGTATATATACAGTAAACCCCTACTTTTACGTGGATCAGCAGTCGCGGTATCTGTCCAACGCGGATTTTTTCTGAGAACCGAACTAATCATTTTTCACTGAAACTCCCACACTGAAACTGCAGATATCCTCTGCATTTTTTGCTTTTGTAACATCCGGGCCTCGTCTGCCACACCCCCTCGTCCTGGGTTGCTAAGCACTGCTTCCAAACATAAACAACCAGGACGAGAGGGTGTGGCAGACGAGGCCCCGACGTCACATCTTTTTTTGTGGCAATATATAATTTTTCATGCATTTTAGTGCAAAATTATTTAGAAAAATAAAATTGACTGATTTTATAAGAAATATCAATGTAAATTTAGCTACATTTCTATATAAAAAATAATAAATGTTTTGTTACTGACAAAAGAACAAAAGAACACAAAGAAAGCACGTCTTGGGATGGTGGAAAACGCTGTATTTCATGGCGGGAGGTTTGAAAGTAGCCAATCTGAAAACGTTATTTATTTCTCCTTGCTGCTGATTGGCTGTTGCCCTGTGACGCTGGAGACCAGAATTTCCCCCGTGGAATGTCTTGAGTGTTCTCGTGTTTTTCGTTTTGTTCTTCTTAAAGCCCTGTATTTTTATTACTATAAATTAAATTTATGTATTACTGTATTTACCTATATACCAAAGAAAACGCATGTGCATGAATTACCGTACAGTCTATACGGGGTAACATCGGTATTTACATTCTAGCACTGCTGGAGTTCAGTGTAAACTGTACAGTACGAATACGGGTTTACCTTTACATTTTCTTTAAGGCTAATGAGTTTAAAATGACATTAAATTGTTTTGGGAGCATATTTGGGGGGGATATGTAAGGTTTACACTATAAAAATGTGCATTTTTTAACCACATCACAACAACATGGTTTTTCACTATACGCGGGTGCTCTTGGAACGTAATGTGCTATATACATATATATATATATAAATGTAGTTTTATTATTTTATGTATTATTTACCTAAAAAAAACCATACTGATTACGTGGGCTGTAGAACGTACCATGAAATCAAATCTCCACAGAATGTCCTGAAATCTGGGATTTTTTGGTTCAGTTTTTAGTCATTTGTATCTTTTTTCATTATTTCAAAATTTCACATGACTACTTCTGTTGTTCAAATCTATTCTGTGTATGAAGTAGGAATCATGCCTTCAACCGATGTCTCTCAATGAAACTGTGAAGGAGTTCCACATGGCCGATGTTCTCACTGTTGTGTGACATTTTCATCTCCTGTAACTCAAACTGCTGAAACCAATCTGCACTTGACTACAAAGGAAAGTAATAGAAAAGAAAACTGACCAACATTTTTTATGTCAAAGTGCCATTTTTGACCATCTGCGTAACGAAACATCCAGGGTACCTGGCACATTTAAGAGTACTTTAAGAATGTATCTGTTGAGCTGTGCTAATTGGATGTGGATGGGTTTGTGCGCTCCTCCTTTCAGAACATCCTCAAACAAAATTGCGCCAGGGTTTCAGGAGAAACAAAGGCATCAGGCAAAGGGGCTACATGTAGCAAGGCTATACAATTTCAGCCTTTCTAACCAGGTTAGTTATGCCTTTATGGTAAAATTACAGAAGATTACAACGTACAACAACTGAACTTTTGATGCTAATTATATAGTCTCTTAGGGACAAAACCATTGTAAGAAAACGTGTGAGAAATGCAGATTCCCACCCAAGGTACTGAAGTGCAACAACTATTTTCCACAAACTTTCCAGAATGAGAAGATTCTGTCATACACATAAAAGGCCAGAGAGCCATGAGAGGCAAAACATGCAATACCATCATTACTGAATATTGAACCAAAGTGCATCTTGAAATCAACATGTTCAAAAGGGTTGGAGAGCCCTCATTAAGGGGAGGGAGAATAAACAGGGCATCTTTTAACCATGAACAAAAGCCGGGAAAGGAGGCTGCGGAGGCTTTCAATATCTCGAGTGCCTTCTGAGCATCTTTTCAAAAGAGTCAAGAGAAGAATGACCCAGGCGGTCAAGGCCATTAGAGAACAGCAGGGCGAGTGTGTGTCCATCTCCAGAGCCTGGGTCCATGACGGATCTGGGCGAGTGCGAGCACTGGACCTCAGTGTAGCAGGAAGTCTCAAAGGCAGCAGGTGGTCTTTGTTTCGGAAACTCAGAGGCACTGGGCTGTAGAGACTGGAATCGCTCAGATCCCACATCGTCCGTTCGCGGCTTTAAAGACTTTGAGGAGCAGACACCAGGGACTCAAAGAGGAGATGGACTTACAGACAAAAGCACCTTTCTGTCCACCGCCTCCAACCACACTTTCCAAACACACTGCAGCTTCCTGGATGCAGCAGAATGGTTCTTGTCTTATGTGGTGCTGTGCTATATATATGCTATATATATATATATATACACACACACACACACACACACACACACACAGGTGTCTTTGGCACCTATGCAAACTGTTTATATCCATTTTTCTCAGTGTGTGATGAAGTCTTTCTGCCAGCAAAGTTAAAATTAAAATAAATGCAAGCACACTAAACTCTTGTTGCAAAGGAAGACGAGTTTAATGATCTCAGACTGTTCGGCTGGTTGGGAGGGAAGCTGTCAGGATGTCGCCGTGCTCTAAAAGCACCACACCTAAAACAGGACGAGCAAATCGCCCCCGGAAGCGCAGAGGCGGTGTGATCTGACTAGGGTTTAAGAGGAGTAGGTGCGTTCTGCACCTCCACATCAGAGAGAGAGAGAGAGAGAGAGAGAGAGAGAGAGAGACAGACAGAAAGACAGAGGGAGAGAGAGAGAGAGAGAAAGAGAGAGACAGAGAGCGAGAGAGAGAGAGAGAGACAGAGGCAGAGAGTGAGAGAGAGGCAGAGTGAGAGAGAGAGAGAGAGGGAGAGGGAGAGAGAGAGAGAGAGAGGGAGAGGGAGAGAGAGAGAGAGAGAGGGAGAGAGAGACATCCTGGTGAGGTACAAACATTCAGTAACACAAACCTTCAGTAAATGACGTGTGAAGGCCTTCTAGAGACCCTGACAGGCCCGCCGCCGTGCTGCCGGGGATCTGCATTCCTTCACACCGCTGCTCCAAACTGCTGGCGCACTGGGGGGGGTGGGCTAGTGGGTAGTATACTTGCCTCTGAACCAAGAGGTTGTGGGTTCAAATCCTACCACTGGGTTCCTGAGCAAGACCCTTAACCCCAAGTTGCTCCAGGGAGACTGTCCCCTGGAAGTCGCTTCGGATAAAAGTGTCTGATAAACGCCGTAAATGTAAATTTATATTTGTTAATACTTGCTAAAGAACCAGCTACTACTGACTAACCAGTTACTTGTAGCAGCAGAAGCAGTCAGTCTGTCACAGCTACAACAGGCAGCTCCAGGGATTTGCCTCCGAGAGCTGGGTGTCACATCCCATTCTTCATCTGGGCCTCTTGCTAAGTAATCACATCTCTCTGGCTCCACTCCTCCCTTCACCTCCACTGCATCCCTCCATCCATCCATCCCTCCCTTCACCTTCACTGCACCCCTCCATCCATCCACCCCTCCCTTCACCTCTACTGCATCCCTCCATCCATCCACCCCTCCCTTCACCTCCACTGCTTCCCTCCATCCATCCATCAGTTTATTCTGTGCTGATCATCAGTTGTGGTTAAACCGACGCCCACATTCTGTTTACCTG
>JBBPCX010115882.1:0-20653 GCA_037974365.1 Hydrocynus forskahlii
TATAACATATATATATATATATATATATATATATATATGTATGTATTATATACATGTGTGTGTGTGTGCAGGGGCGTATCAAGCTTTCCAAAAGTGGGGGGGATGGGGTGTTGTGACAGATAATGAATTTAGCGTGATGCACTGTCTGATATCACTTAATTCTAACTGTTGAGTGTTGGCTAGGGTGACCAGACATCCTCTTTTCCTGGACACGTCCTCTTTTTGAGACCTGGAGACCTCTAAAACCCCGGGCGGGGTTGAGAGCTGCCTAAACATTTGTCACGTCATGGGCATCTCTCATTAACTAGGTACTGTCCTACACGCCTGTTCACTTCCAGTCGCGCTCTGGACCCGACTGATAAGTGAGCGAGGGGAGGGGGGGCGCTCGATATCAGCAGTACAAAATGCCTAAACGCCGTTGTAAATTCACTAACAATTTACAAAAAGATATACATGCTGTCGTTGACACATTTGTATAACCCCCCCCTCCCCTCGCCCATTTACCTCTAGGATCCAGAGCACGAGTGGAAGTGAACAGTGTAGGACATTAACTAGTTAATAAGCGTGTAGAACAGTAACTAGTTAATGAGCGTGTAGGACAGTAACTAGTTAATGAGCGTGTAGGACAGTAACTAGTTAATGAGAGATGCCCATGACGTGACGAATGTTTAGGCAGCTCAGAATCCCCGACAATTCTAAAACCCCAGCTGGACGCGATTTCCAGGTCTCAAAAAGTGTGTGTAAAGGGACATAGCAGACTGTGCCTCGTCCCCTTGTCACTGATGAGCACCATCACTGGCGTGCCTTTGAGAACACGTCTGCGTGCCGAATGTGGGGGGGATGGAATCGCCTTTCAGCAAAAGTGGGGGTGCTGAAACCCCCCCACCCCCCCTCCCTCCCGTGTGATCCGCCCCTGTATGTGTGTGTGTGTGTGTGTGTGTGTGTGTGTGTATGTGTGTGTATATCAGAATCAGAATCAGAAAACTTTATTGTATGTGTGTGTATTGTTTTCCCAGAGGAAACTGCTTATACAATGGCTGCAATGACACACAGAGACAAGAACAATATGAAAAATAATGTCTAAATAAATCTAAATAAAAATCTGTATGAAAAAAAATCATTATGAAAATACACTATGCTATATACACAAATACTGAGTATAAATATTATAGACAGGTAACACAGTAATAGATAGGTAACACAAGTATTGATAAGTAACACACTTAAGTGCAATATAAGGACACAGATGGTATGAACTTAGTAGAGATCAGTAGTATATAAGTAATATTGACATAAGTAGTGATATTGCACATGTAAGATATTGCACATAAGATATTGATCATAATAAAGTGATTCAGCACCCATTTAGAAAACCTGCACATTGTAAAACTACTGCACATAATGGTAATGTTTTAGCACCTGATAAGGACATTGCACAATATTGCACATGGTAGACTGCTGCACATCTTAGTAAACTGATGCACATAGTCATATACATAATAGTAGTTATTTAGACCCGGTAAGAAATTACACAACAATAAGCAAAAGGTTATTGCACAAATTATTGTGTGTGACAGAGAGAGGAGTTGTAGAGTCTTTATGGAGGTGTGGAATTCATTTTAAGCTGGTGAGTCTATGGCTACTTTTCTGTTGTAGCAGCATTGTCCATGATGGCTGTGGGAGACAATGTTCTCTTTTCAGCCATAGTTTCGACGTTGTCCAGTTTCTCACCCACCACTGAGCCAGCTTTCTTGGTCAGTTTCTTGAATCTCTTTGCGTCTGCAACTTTCATGCTGCCACCCCAGCACACCACAGCACAGAAAATGGCAATGGCCACTACACACTCATAGAACATCCACAGAGTCTATGTAGGCAGTACAGCCTACTTAGACCCCTCTTGTATGTGGCTAGAGAATTCTTAGACCAGTCATCTTGTTTTCAAATATCTAAATTCTGTGACTGTGTGTGTGTGTGTGTGTGTGTGTATGTGAGTGTGTGAGTCCATGAGTATGAGTGTGTGTTGTCACAGTGTGAGTGTGTGTGTGTATGTAGTGATAATGTGTGCGTGTTATGTGTTACGATGAGCTCCTACAGTATGAATGACCTTTATTGTTTTTTTTTTAATTGATCTGGCGTAAAACACACACCCCACTCCCACACACTCATTCACTCACTCACCCATTCACACACACACACACCACTGTTGACCTGAGTGGATCTCCAGCGTTGGATCTTCTGATTGGACAAGTGAGAATCAGCAGGGATTTCTCCAGTGGGGCTTGTACTTCCTCTGACTGAGTCACTGGTTTTACTAGAAGACTGTTTGAGGAACATGCTGAGGCTGGAGGAAAGATCTAGGAGGGTTTGGTGGACGCTTGTGGTTGAGTGAGGGATGAGGTGTTTGGGTTCTTGGACGTTGGTGGTTGAGTGAAGGGTGAGGTATTCAGGTTTGGAGAACGTTGGTGGTTGAGTGAAGGGTAATGTGTTCAGAGTTGGCGGACGTTGGTGGTTGAGTAAATGGTGAGGTGTTCAGGTTTGGAGGACGTTAGCGGTTAAGTGAAGGGTGAGGTGCTCAGGTCCTTGGACATCGGTAGTTGAATGAAGGGTGAGGTGCTTGGGTTTTTGGATGTTGGTGGTTGAGTGAAGGGTTAGGTGTTCGGGGTTGGAGGACGTTGGTGGTTGAGTGAGGTGTTCGGGTTTGGTTTACAGACTGAATGAACTGTGTTTACTTTAGTTACACATTAATGACCTCACAGCATTTCACACTTCTGTTTACTCTCAACCCACTTAACGACCCACTCCACATCAAACACTACTGCAACAAAACCATGTCTGTTTGTGTGTTTCTGTGTGGTTCATCCTGTTTAGCTATGTAGTGTCCAGTATCGACACAGTATCGGTCAGTGAAAGGTTCGAGTGGGGATAGGAGATCTAATACAGCATTAACTCACTTCACACTGAAAATGCTGCAGACAATCTGCTTGCTATATTTATCAGTAATACAGCATTTGGAAAACTGCAGTAACATACTGTCATACCAGCATCATATCCGTGTAATAACAGTATAATATCAGTGTAATAAAATGTCAGTGTTATTTCAGTGTAATATCAGTATAATACCAGCATCAAAGCAGTGGTATATCGGTGTAATACCAGTGTTATACCAGTGTATTATCAGTGTAATATCAGCATCAGATCAGTGTATTATCAGGCTTGTGAATTATACAACCAATCAATTAATCAATAAGTAAGGGTCAGGGAGTGTGTGTGTGTGTGTGTGAAGCTCAGTTATTCATCACAGATCACACCCTTCAATTCAGTGCAGTCAGTTCTGTCTGATAACGAGTAATTACTCTAATCAAAGGTTCACTGACAATCAGTCCTTTAATCACTAATTAATTATTAATCCTTTGTGCTGACTATATTTTACACTGCGGCCGACACTTAACCTCATTAACACACACACACCTGCACCTGAAGGACCTTCTGCTGAACCACCCTGAAGAACCGACCATCCTGAAGAACTGACCAGGCTGAGGGACTGAGAAGCCTGAGGAACTGACCAGCCCGAAGAACTGACCAGGCTGAGGAAGTGATCATCCTGAATAACTGACCAGTCTGGGGTACTGACAAGGTTGAAGAACTGACCAGGCTAAAGTACTGACCAGGCTGAAAAACTGACCAGGGTGAGGAACTGACTAGGTTGAAGAACAGACCAGGCTGAAGAACTGACTGGGCTGAGGGACCTGCAGTAACAAAATAGCAGATAAAGCACCAAAATAGATCAGGATAAACGAACTCCATGAAACTGGCGCTCAGAATGAAACTCTTTCAGTTCAGCACAACACTGAGTTCCTCTCCCAGCCCCACTGTGTGTGTGTGTTTGTGTGAGCGGCCTGCTGATGGCCAAGGCCTCATTAAGTATACACACGATCAGTCCAAACTGGTCCAGATCTCTCCAGACCTCATCCTGTTCTTCATTCTCCTGGTGATGGATGCATTTCCGTGGTGACGGAGGAAACTGGTTCCAGCGGGTGTTTCGTAAGTTTGATTCTCCCTTTTTTCTGTCAGAAGCTCAATCCATATCTGGAACATCAGGGATACTGTAATATTACTGTATGAACTGGGAGCTGGTTAACTGGTTCAGGTGACCAGAGAGCCGGTTAACTGGTTCTTGTGAACTGGGAGCTGATTAACTGGTTGAGGTGAACTGGGATCTGGTCAGCTGGCTCAGGTTAACTGGGATCTGGTTAACTGGCTCAGGTTAACTGGGATCTGGTTAACTGGCGCTGGTGAACTCGAAGTCAAACAGCTGGACTGGGATCATGTTTGCAGGACACCAAGTATGTTAGATCTGGGTATGAATCAAACATTGTGGCTGGGCGGTCCAGCTTCAGGGGTGTGTGTGTGTGTGTGGTTAGAAACGGCCAAAGCTAACATGTGAAAAATGAAATAGTGGATTTGCACAAGTGAGAAAAGCTAACAGGGGAAGAACAGTGGAAGAACATTCAGCCAGAATCAGTTCAATATGGGTCACTCACACACACACACACACACACACACACACACACACATTTAAAAGTGCGGCAGTTTGTTTAGCGCGCAGTTCTAGTGAAATGTATGTATATGTGTGCGTGTAAGTGTGTATTGCTGGAGTTTATCTTCTATGACTCGGTGATTAAAGAAGAAATTCCACTGAAAATCTCATAGTGTGTTTCCACCTTACACACTGACCCCCCCCCCCACACACACACACACACACACACACAGGCCAGACACACACTGACCCCACACACGGATGCCATACACACTGACCACACTCACACAGACAACACACACACAGAGGCCACACATTGACCCCATACACACTGACCACACATACACACACAGATCACAAACTCCATTCATACTGGCCGCACACACTGAACACACATAGAAACTGCAGCACAAGAGGTCATTAGAAAGGAAAATTGAAACCTCTGTTGAGCAAAAAAGACCTTCAGGATGTTCTGCAAAGTTCTACAGTGAGGCTCCACAGTTCTACTGTGCAGCAACACCTGCACAAACATCACCTTCATGGAAGAGTCATCAGAAGAAAGCCTTCCTTGTTTCCTCACCACCAAATTTAGCAAAACAAGTAAGCCAGAAACAACTGTAAACAAGTCCGGTGGACAGTGTCACATTTTGATGGAGTCCTCCTCTCTTACTGTGAAGCTTGAGTGGATCTTGCTTTGGGCTTGTGGGGGTGCAGGGACATCTCAGTGATAAAGAACTCAATCAAACACGAGCAAATTCTAGAAGAATCATGCCTTCTGAAGAAAAGATGGAGATGATGAGAGGATGTTCCACAGCAGGAAAATAATACTAAACACACCTCAAAATCCACAGTGGACCAAATCAACAGGAACACACTGAAGGTTCTCTACAAACCTCACAGTTCCCCCACCTGAACATCATGGGAGATCTATGGATGGACCTCAAAAGGTCAGAGCAGGGAGAATGACCAGAGAACCTCACAGAACTGGAGGTGTTTGCAGTGAACAAACCCCCCCCAAATAGGACCTGGAAGACTGTTGAGTACAGAAAGTCTTTACAGTCTGAGATTCTGACCACAGGGGTGACGTGTGTGCCTGGTCCTCCTTTCCTTTTTTCAGTCTTAAACTGTACACAGATTGAAACACTGAACTCATTTAATGAACAAAATCTTTGACTTTGTGCAATTTGGAGATCAGACCTTCTGCTGAACTTTAAAAGCAGCAGAAACTTCACCAGGATTTCCCAAACTGCTGCACTGTGCTGTGATGGATCTCATCATCAGAGAACATGTCCTCTCGGCTAATCTGCTTCACCTGAACTACTCAGGCGACCCCTGCAGGCTGTTTACAACAACTACACATCAGTACACCAACCTCAGCACACACACACACACACACACACGCACACACACACACACCCACACATGCTGCAGTTTTTCTAGGGTAGTGTGTTTTAGAGCCTCAGGAGACCAAAATCCCAGCGATAAGAATTAAACCATAAACAAGTAAAAGAGGATGATGAAAGAGGAGGCAGATTCTTTATTTCTGTGGTTCATCAAATACTCAGTTATAAAACTGACCGGACGGTGCTGATGGGTTCTAGATGTCCAAACATACTGCAGAGCTGAAATGGCTTCACCTCTGGCTCTTCACACCATTAACCACGAAACAGAGTCCCTGCCATCAGAACACGCTGGCAGCTATGCCAAAGCTAATAGAAACTGTCTTTTGTTAGCATTAGCGGAGCAGTAGCATTAGCTATAATTGGCTCTGCTGTGTGTTATATAGTAAAACTGCCTCTGTAATGAATTGCCCCTATAATAAAGTGGAAGGCATGGCTGGGTTAATGAGGGGGGGGGGGGCTGGTTGGTCCCAGCCCAAACTGGCCTTCCCTCCTCCTTCTTCGACTGGATAGCTGTAGCGACTCCTCATGTGTTTCCTCACGCAGCTTTTTTAGCCACAGCCAATCCGATAAGTCCAGCCAGTCCGGCCACGCCCAGTCCGATGCCTCCGACTATTGCCATGCCAACCAGCCCATCTGCAGAGAAGGAACATGTTTATTCACACTTATCCTGTCTGATCTCTGACTCTTGACTCTGACAGCTGACTGAACATGCTGACTGTGCTGGTCAGGAGGTTTGGAGATAGATGTTCTGACCTCTCCTCATAGCCTTGTTAATAAGGGTCTCCAGCTCAAGGGCCTGCGTGTTCCCTGGCTCATTCTTCAGCAGAGTCCTGATGTACTTCAGCGCCCTTTCATACTCCTGCAGAAACAGCAAGAACAAACAACACAGCTGAGGAATCAGATCTGTAATAAGATGAGGAATCAGATCAGTGATCAGATAAGTAATGAGGTCAGTAATTATTTCAGCCCAGGAATCAGATCATATGATTCAGATCAGTAATGAGGTCAGTGACAAGGTCAGTAATCAGATGAGTATGTAGGTCAGTAATCAGGTCAGTAATAACATCGGTAATTAGGTCAGTAATCAGATCTCAGATCTGGGCCACATCACAGCTCAGTAATCAGGTCAGTAATTAGGTCAGTAGTCAGGTTAGTGTTGAGGTCAGTCAGGCGGTCAGTAATTAGGCCAATAATCAGGTCAATAATGAGATCAGAAATCAGATCAGTAGTCAGGTCAGTAATGAGGTCAGTAGTAAGATCAGTAATAAGGTCAGCAATCAGGTCAGTAGTCAGGTCAGTAATGAGGTCAGTAGTAAGATCAGTAATAAGGTCAGCAATCAGGTCAGTAGTCAGGTCAGTAATGAGATCAGCAATCAGGTCAGTAGTCAGGTCAGTAATGAGATCAGCAATTAGGTCAGTAGTCAGGTCAGTAATGAGATCAGTAATGAGATCAACAATCAGGTTAATAATGAGATCAGTAGTCTGATCAGTAATGAGGTCAGTAGTCCAAACGAGGTGTTTTAGAATGTTCATGATCACCTTCAGCTTGTAGTTTCCAACAGCCAGATAGAATAAATAATCCCTCAGATCGTCTTTGGTCCCTTTATGAACGAGATCTGGAGAAACAAGATCAAATATAATTAATATACACACATATACACACTCATTTACACACACACTCACATGTACATTTACATAGACACACACATATGCATACATCCCACATATATGTGATCTGCTCCTGTGTGAGTGTGTGTGTGTGTGTGAGTGTGTGTACGTGTTTCTTACCCTCCAAATGTTCTAACCCGTGTGATGTCAGTGCTGAATCTGCTTTTGTGACAGTGAGCGTGTGTGTCTGTCTGTGTGTCTGTGTGTGTGTGTGTCTGTGTGTTTCTCACCCTCCAACAGGTCTAACCCCTGTGTGATGTCAGTGCTGGATCTGCTCCTGATGAGACACCAGGCGAACTCAAACGTGGTGTTTTTGGAGACACTTCCCTTCAGACGCTCTTCCCTGAATTTCTGCTCAAACTTCTGCCATGGAGATTAAAGCAAACACTGAATACAAACACAATACACACACACACACACACACACACACACACACACACACTAATACTGGACACACTCTGAACTTCTTCTCAGACTTCTGCCATGGAGATTAAAGCATGCACTGGAAACACACACATAACACACACACACACACACACACAATCACTAATACTGGACACACTCTAGACTTCTTCTCAGACTTCTGCCATGGAGATTAAAGCACGCACTGAATACACACACAACACCACACACGCTACACACACACACAAACTTAACACACACTGATGGTGATGATGATGATGATGATAATGCGATGAAGACGATGATGGTAATGGTGACGGTGATGATGAAAATGATGATGGTGATGATGAAGATGTGATGAAGACAACGATGGCGATGATGTGATGATGATGACGATGTGAGGAAGACTGATGGTGATGATAGCGGTGACAATGATGTTGATGTGACGAAGACATCGATGGTGATGATAATGGTGGTGATTATGATGGTGGTGATGGTGATGATAATGGTGGCGATGGTGATGATGATAATGGTGATGATGAAGATGATGGTGTTGCTAAACCAGGGCGTGAGACTTTCGTTTACCGCGGGAGGGGGTTATGGTGCCGTAACTAACAGGCCTCCGCGCGGGTTTAGTGGAAAATGTTATAATAAAATATTTATAATGAATAACTGAATAACTGGATGGTTCTTTACCTTCAGATCTTCAGGAGCTACGACTTCATCCAGCACCGCCTCCATGCTTGTTTACAATTACGTCATCCAGGCACGTGACTCACCGAGCTCCATCGCATCACATAGGAATTCACAAAAGTCCCCAAAAATTCTTATTAAAATAATTTCATATTAAAAACCCCGTCACACTGAACACCACCTGTTTATAAATCGGAACATCTCCTATTAATATAAATCTATTCATTCATACATATATAGTAATATACCTCTATGTGCTACCTGTTAATTTATTCTTCATTTCTTTATATTTGTAATTGACATTTGTTTACTTTATTTGTACTTTTATTTCGGTTCAAATGTATTTATTTATATTTATATTATTTACATTCATATTTATTTATTTCCGTTTAAATGCATTTATTTCTCTTTATATGTTATACATTTAGTTGTTTTTTTAATGCTTTATTATTTGTAAATTTAGATTTTGTTTGATTCTGTTTATTTATCTGCATTCATATATTGCATATTTATAATATATTTGTTTGTTTACTTATATAATCATTTAATGTATATGGTTTATTTATTTTTGTATTTTTTTAAAGCTTAAATCTCAGTGTTGTGTCTGAAGTCCTGACCTTAGCACGTGCCGTGCAGGTGATTGGTGAGTTAATTAGTGAGCCTCACCTGGCCAGTGTGTGAAGGACGCAAGCGCGCGGTTTAAAGCGCGTCAGAGCGGCGCGGCAGATTAGCAGTGAATTAATCACCGCGTGAAGATGCGTTTATATAGACTCGTGTGGTGAGCGCGTGCACAGCATTTACTTCAGTTTAATACACTTACGCATGATCTCATTTTAACCCCCTTCCATTTAAAATAGTTTAATCTAGTGTAATGACTTCTCTCTCTTCCTGTGTGTGTGTGTGTGTGTGTGTGTGTGTGTGTGTGTGTGTTTTCAGCAGTTTTGTGATGTTCTCTGTGGCTTCTGCTACAGATGGTGAGTCTCTTTACTCTCTTCACTGAAATTAATCTTCAATTAACTTGAACTCTCTTAATACCTCCAATTAAATGTTAATGTAAATATGCCATTTAATGTTAATCAGTGTGTGGTTACATTACATTAATTTGGCAGAAACTTTTATCCAAAGTGACTTACAATATGAGGAAACGCTCATGTTTCAGGACAGTGTGAGAACCAGATTAGGGTTCTAAGTACTAAAACCTTTATGTAAAAGTAGTGCAAGAAGTGCATTAGGAGAGAAGAATTTTTAAATCAGTTTTAATCATTTTTTTTTTAGCGTTGAGGGATTTTTGGGTAAATTGTAGCTGGTTAATGCTGTTGTCAAGGGTGAGGTGGGGGGTGAGGTGTATATTTGAGTCTTCAGGAGGTTTTTGAAGATGGAAAGAGATTCTGCTGCTCTGGTCACCTTAGGCAGTTCATGCCACCAGTGGGGAAGCCTTGTGTTTAGGGAGAGCAGAGTCAGACAGTGTTCCCTGGAGGAGTGGAGGTAGTGAGTTGGAACGTAAGCCTGAATGATGGGATCAAAGTTGCTGGGTGCTGACCCAGATGTCACTCTGTAAGCAATAGTTAGTGACCTGAATTTGAGTAGCCAATGTAGGTCAAGGTGAAGGTGAGGTGTTAAATGTTTAAAAATCAGGGTGGTGTGTTTGTCCTGCAAGCTGGTTATTAGTGTTGATGATGATGATAAAAAGTAATACATTTATTATTTCAGGCTGGTTTGAGACACGGTGCACAGATCGACATTTCTGGCTGTTTGTAAAGTCACACAGCAATGCCTTCCGAATAGAAGTGCACGGTACATGCACACAGGACACACACTATACACATCATCAGTGTAAATAATGCACGGACAGCATTACCCATCACATAGTACACACTACATAGATACCACACTATAAACACACTACACATGCACACCAGACTATACACGCTACACATAAACCCCACACACTATACTCACACTGCATCCGTGGTACATCCGAAGGTATCACACTTCGTAAATAATCTTGTTTCTGAATCATTTTTCTACACCAGTTAGTGATCCTTTACCACTGGATGGTATCTTGCTAATGTTTACTGCATTTTATATATACATTAACTGCATTTTTTTAAATCAATTTTTTTAGTGATGAGGGATTTTTGGGTAAATTGTAGCTGGTTAATGCTGTTGTCAGGGGTGAGGTGGGGGGAGGTGAGGTGTAAATACAGCTGCAGAGTCTAAACCTGATGAAATATAGGAGTTAATGGGTCCAGACTGGAGTTCAGCTGTATTTTTATGTATTTTAATGAGAGAACCGGTTAGTGGGCAGAGCCTATTATTTTAACAAACTGTCATAGTAAAAGTAAACTTTAATTTAAGTTTACTTTAATATTTTTTTTGGGGGGGGCAATGAATGAGTTAATATGCGTTTGTGTGTAGGAGACTCTGGTGTGCTTCAGGTTCAGGGTCAGCGGATGGCGGAGTGCGGATACACACTGAAGCTGGACTCGTGGGGGGACCTTACACTCCGCGTGTCTTACCTGGCCTGCGCAGTGGACAACCAGGTCTCATACATACTCGCACAAACCCCCCTCCACCCACATCTCCCTCTGTCTGCATCCCGCACTGCTGAAACTTTTTTGAATGGACACGGAGTTCCTCACTCTGTGTGTGTTTATGTATAGGGGGATTCTGAGTTCCGTCTCACTCTGTGGTTGGTGAATGAAGGGGCTGCTGGAGAGGACATTTCCCATCATTCTCTGCTGCTGTCCTGCAGGCTGGAGGAACCGTGGCGCCCCCGAGAGGTCGTCTGTGAGGAGAACTACATGGAGGTGCTGAAGACCATTAGATTTAAAGTTCACACCCACCAGAGAACTTTAGATCCAATGGACACTGTAAACCTGTGTGTACATGTGTGCAGGTTTCTGTGGAGAAACAGCTTCCTGCTGGTAATCATAAAGGAACAGAGTGGGTCACACCAGCTCCTGCGGTAAGTGTGAGTTTAAATGTTACTCGTTTACTTTACCTTTCACTTTACAAATGTTCTCAAAGCTGTATGTGTTTGTGGGTGCGTGCACGTGTGTGTAGGATGACACCCTGCGTGTGGTGGTCCGTCTCCCTGATCTCCGGCAGCACCTGGGCTCCGGCTGGGCAGGGCTGAAGGAGGAGATCATCCCGGTAAACCTGGTTCACCTTTTGGGCTGCAGCATCATCACCACGGCGACACGCATCGTCCTTCGATGTGCCCACGGCTCCAGGCTGGCCTACACCCTGCAGGTCAGACCCCCGTCCGTCCGGCCCTCTGCTGGGCGACTGGTCAGTGAAGTACATCACTCATTCATTTCTTCAGTTAAGGTGAACTCTGGTTCTTTTAGCATTACTAATGGCTCCATAATGGGAGCCCAGTCCTACTCCTGGACTCCTCCCACCCTGCAGAGTTTAGCTTCACCCCCAGTCTAACACATCTGAACCAGGTAAGGAAGGTGTTTGAGTATTACAGGCAGATGTACTGGAGCAGAGCTCCCCAGGGTGGAAGATCTCAGGCCCTGACCTCCACACATTCATTGACGCACTGTAATAAACAGCAGGTGAAAAATCGCATCATCAGAAATCCTGAAGCTAAATTTGTGTGTGTGGTCCCTGCAGGATGCTGAGGGTTCAGTGGAAGTGGTCAGTGCCGCAGTCCTGTTCAGACATCAGTGGACTCTGCTCAAAGTGGACACCTCGATGGCCTGCAGTATGAGTAGGATCATCACCCTGATCTGAAACACTGACCGTTACAGCACACATTTTATAATCCAGTCTAAACTGTAGTTCAGTCTAGAGCAAAGACTCTGATTTTATAGCAGAGGTAAAGGGAACCAGACATTTTCAACATGAATTCACTATCAACTGCCCCCAGTGAAGCACCACATGTCTGTTTATATGGATGTTGATGGTAAAATAGTGGACAATCTGAACCAAATTACTACTTTGGGGACTGTTGCCTCAGTGATCTGTATGTTTTCCTCCACCATGAAAGGGTTTTGTTTTTGGACCAAAAGCTTCTCAAAACATTTGATGTAATAACTTTCTGTACGGTATTTTAGGGGCAGAAGTCTGGTTCCACTCACCACCACTGTGAACTGTTCTGATGTTTCTGAGGGGGTGTTTGCACCAAAAACATCTGGACATGCTTCTGTCTGTAAATGTCTGTCTACTAGAGCTTTTGAAGACCCTGTTTCAGATCTGCAGGATCTTTCTGATTCCTGGTGAACAGCATGTAAATCTGATTTCACCCCTCAGCTCGTGCTACTGTGGACGGGACAGATATTGTCTGGACTTTCCCGTGGCTGCTGCAGCCCCTGGTGCTGCCCCCAGTTGTTCAGAAGAGTCTGAAAGTGGCAGTAGGCGGGGATCATGTCACCCAATGTGTGGCTCATCGCCGCGGTTACAGGATGCGTGATGACCGCGGCACCATAGAGATGCGTGTGCCGTTTGGAGCTGAAGGAGGGCGCCTTAAAGTACGTACACACACATACACACATACACGCACACAGTCACAATGGCAGATGTGCAGTACGTAAAATTATCTGGATGCTTATTAAGCCTGTGTGTTTAGAGTGGTGTGTCTGAAGGTGTTTACTCCTGGCTGTATGAGATGGACGTGGAACTGCTGAGTGAATGGGAGGATTCGGCCTGGAAACACACACAGCATCGCACCTTCAGGACACTGAGAGCCCAGCAGAAACACACAGCCGTCATAACCAACTGTGAGATGCGCGCACACTCTATGCCTCTTGCTCTGTGGGCTGGTAGGCTTTACTGTTCAGTGAGAACTTCACAGATATCCTGCTGTTCCCCCAGACTCGGCGCCCTCTGGTGGAGAATTCGGGTTCTCTGTGGGTGCTTTCCTGTCTGACGTGGTTCTGCAGAACGTGACACTGGCAGAACGTATGTTAAGTCTGGAGGAAGCGGAACGGAACGCTGTGCGAATCTCTCAGATTCCCCTCCTCAATGGCGCACACTCCTACCTGCTGCAAGTGCCCCTCACACACCCGCTCGTCACTTACAGGGTGAGTTCAGCTAATAAACTGGTTAACTTCTTGACTGGCCAGCTGAGTGGTTGATTTAATGATTGTGTGTGTGTGTGTGTGTGTGAGAGCAGTATATGGGTGAGGGCTACAGGAACCACTCTGTGTCGGTGCTTTTGTCTTTCCGTCTCTCTCCTGGTGGTCAAGTGTTCCAGATTCCTGTCTCCGTCCACACCGTCCAGCAGGACCTGGGTGAGTCTGTCTGTTCTGGGGGCGTGTCCTCACTGTGTACAACCACAAACAGGCTCTGTGCTGAAGTGTGTGTTCCCGCAGCAGTGCCGTTTGTGGAGGGTGTGTGTACGGAGCGTGGTGTGCAGATCCTGGTGCATTATGGGAGTCTGCAGGGAGACGGGACTGTGTACGTTGGTGGACTCAGGCTGGACCAGCAGCTGCTTCAGGATGGACGATACACTGTGGACATCAATAAGGAAGTTATGACCATAGAGATCCCGCTGTACGCTCCAGGCATGGATTACAGGGTACCAGTGATTCTATACAAGGCACTGAACTGAAGCTTCCTGTTCCATCTGAGATGATGTAGGAACCAGGAAAGTAACTGCAGCATTTAAGGTGTGGCAGGAAGCCAACTTCAATTCTTCAGCCTGTAGCGCCCTACTTGCCCTTAAAGCATCCCATCCCACCAGTCTGATATGGAGCGTTGACCTTTGTAACACTTCTAACTGCTGATCAACACTGCAGGTTACTGGAGATTCAGGATTAGTCTATACGCTGTTGTCTTAATACAGTGTTATATTTGTACTTTTATACATCTGACAGTCCATCTGTAACTAAATCACACTAAGCTGTGTCCCAACAGCTGACATGCCAAATGATGGATGGAGCGCTGTGCAGGACACTCGAGCACATCAGAGCAACACAGACGCAGGCGACCCTGCCAAGCTGCTTTTTTGGTTACATGCACTGATAAGCTGTAGCTTTATCTTCTGCTTATTTGTTCACCGCACAGCAACCGAAAACTGTTTAAAACAACTGCTGAAGAGTTAAACACAGTTTAAATTTTTTCTGTGTCTCAGGATTTGGACCTGCGTGGTCTGTTGGTGAGTGTGCAGGTCAGTCTGGTCCACCTGGAGACGATGGAGGAGTTCACACACTTGCAGGAGTGTGTGCTGCCTGTGGATAACATGCTCAGTGAGGTTTTCTTCTGATTGAACAGGTTCTGGACCCTTATTTTGAAAAGAGCTGTTCACGTTGCTGTTTTCTCTGCAGTGTGTCGGCCTGACGGCCACATGGTGGCACTGCTGAAGACATCTGATGTTTTCCCCCCTGTGGCTCCTGAACAAACGGTGCTGCTGGACCGGAACTGCGGGCCGCTGGACATGGACCACTCCAGAGTGCTCTTCAGCTTCCCTGCAGAGTCTTGTGGCTCCATCGTCACTGTAAGCCACGTTACTCCTTCACTGCTTGTGGAGTATTGCAGTCTGCTCAGCTCATTTGAGCGTTACAGAGCACTTTAGTGTTTTACTACCCATTTTACTTTGAAAGGGAACAGTGTGCTCTCCACCCATTGTCCCACCCACAATATTTAGTATGCTTGCTAATTTCTCAAAAAAAAACCTCTTACCCCCACCCCTTCCTTACTTTTGTCTTAATCTCTGACTGTTCTTTGATGGGTATTTAGGTGTACCTAACGTGCAGTAACTTGGTTGAATAATGAATGTTGGTTGAAGTAGCTTTACAGGTGTAAGAAACAGATGTGGGCTACTTGAGCACCGATTTATGTCACTCTGGAAAAGCGCATCAGCTAAATGCCATAAATGTAGTTATTAACGTGCAGGTTTGTGTCCTGTCTGTAGTAACCATGTGTCATTAAGGCCAAGGGTGAGGTCAGAGCCTTCATGTGTTAGGGGCTGTAGAGCTGTCATAAAACCCAGAACCTTATAACTGCCCCTTTTACTCCATCACAAGCACCTGTATGGTCATGTGATCTACACTAATGAGGTGAGACACCTGTACCCAGACCCTGCCCACACCAGGGCACACCCACGTGCGTTCTACAGGTGAGTGACTCGGGGTGTATCACAGCAGCTGCAACTATAAACACAAAGGTTAATTTTTGAGCTGAGTGGTTGATGAGCGCTGTACCCACTGTGCGTGTCAGAGTACCACTGATGTGTGTGTATCCTGAGAACGAGCCCCGCCCTGTATCTATCTACATACCACGCTCCACAGCACCCCCTGCTGCCCCCCTGGACACCCCAACACAAATACACACTCCAGAAAAACCAAGCCCAGGTGAGAAATCACATACACCTGCTGTAATCAGCCTTTGTTTGGTATGTGAGGCTGTTCTGTGTAACTACTGCACCTCTCTGTTCATTCAGAAGTGAAAGAGCACCCTCTGCCTGCAGGAGGATGACACAACTAGCAGGTAAGAGAACATCCATTACAGCAAATGCCCATCTGGTGGACCAGGACGAGCCCTCACTTTTAACTTCTCTAGTGAAGTGGTGTGTGTGGTTTGTGTGTGCATGCGTGCCATGTAGGTAAGCGGGCCTGTTCTCTGAAGTGCTACGCCTCTGCCGTTGCTGTGACTATAGCACTGGATCCTAGCAGCACGGTGAAATGAGCCTGGTTTTCCGTTTGGTCAGCGGCGCCTTCAGTCTCACGATTTGACTAAATACATAAATAAACTTTAATTTTTCCTCAGTCTGAATGTTCTGCCGCTTTTTACTGCCCTCACACAGCTCTGCAGCTCAATACCCCTGACCAACATACATTGAACACACAACCTTGGCCTTTCTTCATCTTTATTATGAGTCTCCAGACAGGGAGGTGGTACAGAGGCTAATAGACTGGTACTTGGGAAAATAATTTACTATTAAAAAGATAAACAAGCTCATTGTCAACTTCAGAGAGAAGCAGAGCATCTCCCACTGTACATAAGAGGAGAAAGTGGATAGAGTCACCACTTACAGGTTCCTGGAAACCACTTTTCTGAAGATCCCAAAGGCTCAGACATAACCAGTGTTTGTGAAGGCATTGCTCCATTGAGTGTATCCTGACCCACTGTTTCCTAGTGATTTGGCAGTTGATGGAGCTGATGGAGGGGCCTTGCAAAGAGCCATCCGTACAGCCCAGATGATCAGTTCAGATCTGCCTTACAAGATATTTATACTTCCTGTTATCAGTGAAAGGCATCAAGCATAAGAAAGGACCCATTTTGCACCACCTGTCACATGTTCCGCTTATAGCAAGGCACCAGCAGTCAATCAAGGGACGATTAATGAACAGTTTTTACCCCAAAGTGATCACTATGTTAAACATCCTTCCCTACACAATGTTTATACCGGACAGTTACAACTCAAGTGTGATACAGGAACTACATAATGTTTCTGTGGAATAGCTTTGTGAAAAGCTAACATGGTACAATACCACCACTGCAATATTTATACTTAATTTTATACTACTGTGCAACAGCTTGTGTAATACTCTGTGGAAGGTTTTGTAGGTGTAAATGTATATTGTGTGTAGGTTTTGAGTCTCAAAAATGCATATTTTTTAAAGTATTTATGAAAGGCTTGTTCAGATTGTGCACCTCAATTTTGTTTTTACACCAATCTAATGAGAAAGAATTTCAAATCAGTTCAGATTATATGGATATTCTAGTTTTTGTTGCCTGAGCCTTTCCTTCCAGTCTGAAATGGTAAAATGATTCTAGTATATTTGATTGGTTGGCTTTGTTAAATGTCTGCTCTGTGATTGGCTGTCCTTGTTGCCATGGAAATCCTGTACTGCTCTCTCAGGTTTCTGCGTCTCTGGTGCTCACTGGTCACCTCGGCCACCGACTCCTGAGGGAACCACCCTCTGGCCCGGTCGGACAGCCGCATGCCCTCACACCAGCCTGGACAAACACAGGGATATTTAGAACAGGGTGGAACACGTACAGGATGATGGAGGGGTGTGGGTGGAAGGGTGTGGTCTTTGTGTGTGTGAGCGAGTGTGGAAGGGTGCATGTGAGCGAGGTAGGGAGTGGTCTGTGTGCGGTCTCGGGTTCTTACCCTCGGTAGTCTTGCGGATGACATTGATGATGTCACAGGGTTCTAAACTCAGCTCATCGGCCTGTTTTGCAACGTACTGATGGACACACTGGACCTGAGGGCAGTCTGACACACACACACACGTTTTACAGAGAGAATTCACAAAATCAGAGCAGACCAAACTAGTTGATTACAGGGATTAGTTGCTGCCCTAGCCATGGTTACTGCTGAACCCATTCTTCCTGCAGTTTATCAGACAGTTCTGATGGGAATGTGAGAAACAGCAGAGAAACCTGAACCCAAACGCCACACCCATCTGCACCCTGCTCAACCACAGCCCCCAGGCGCCCCCTCTCGGAGCTGAACTGCAGCTCACCCCAGTCTTCGTAGACCTTTTCCTTCTGCTGAGGTCCAGTTACGGAGGGGAACGCCGCTGTCCATCTGTGCAGGTCAGACCTTCAGACAGAGGAGAATCACTGCAGAGGAGAGACAGTAATTGCAACACACATCAAGAATACAGACTCTCCTCTGTGTCTTACTCAGTGTTGGCCTTCAGCAGGCGCTCGCAGGTCTGTCCCTGGTGGTTCTCCAGCAGGGTGAGGCAGAACGTGTATTCCAGCTGTGCTCCAGAAACACCTGTGCGCTGCACCTGAACCAGAGAACGGTGGGCATGATCCAGGACCACAAACCGCTCTGGATTCCCACTGAGTGTGGAGAGAGAGAGAGAGAGAGAGTGAGAAGTGAAGAAGCTGTGGTGGTGCCTGGTGGCTGACCAGTGTCAGTGCACTCACCTCTTCCGGGCAGCAAGGATGACGAGGTCGTTGAAGAGGAATATGTAGATCGGAGAGAAGCGGAAGCGCAGGCCGAAGAGCGATGCCCCCTTACTGAGCTCCTGCAGCTCCCCCTGCTTCTCCAGCTGTCGCGTCTGGCACACCAGCGGGATCGCCTGGGAATATTATGCGATGGAGGAGCAGTCAGTGTGTTAATGGTCTTTTCTGACCAGTGTAGATCACTGGTTAGAAAAGACCATTTACTGTTGTAACACACACGTTTGGTACAGGGTTCACAGAGCTAGAATATGGTGAAACACACATATAGCATAGTGGTAGATGTAGAACACGGTGGTGGTTCTGTGTGAGGGAAAGCAGATTACAGAATGAGGTCAGGCAGGTCTTGGTGCTGGGACTGCACTATCACACCTTCAGCTTGTTGAACTCCAGGATGTTAGCAGTGTGCACCAGCTCCTCCATCTGCTTCATCTGACCGACCTGAGAGTTCGCCTCCAGAATGATCTGAGCCGGAAACACAGAGGAGACAGAGCCCTAGTTCTTCAGTGGAACATTAAACAAACTGTCCTGTTCTCTGGCGTTCCTGTTGTTATTCAGTTCCTCATCAGTTTGTTGTTCATCTCTAACACTTTCCTCATGTGATTCTGCATCTTCAGGCTGAAATGGGGAGAATATCAAGTTCCTCACCTCAGACACAGCAGCTAAAGCTCTGGACGCTGTTTCCTCCTCTGCTGAACCTTCAGCTGTCCGCTTCAGAATGCTCTAGAAAACAGAACACAGGACCAAATCTCTAGAATCATAACTCAGCGAAGCTCTCCAATGAGAGGAACTGAGGATGTGTCCACAGGCAAAAGACCAGCCTGGAAAGGGACACACATTCTAGAGCCATAAAACCCCTCTGGACTAAAGAGAACTCCTGAATGATTAAATCAGACTCTACAGGAGAAGGTTTTAGATTTATTCCATCATAAAATGTCACAGAACACTTGGTGAACCACAAACACCGTGCAGGAGATCTACTGATCTTCATAAACCTCCTGCAGCTCAGAGATACTGTGCTAAAGAACAACTGTGTGTGTATGTGGCCGGGGGGTGTACCTGAATCAGTATTTTAATGCGTGTGATGCGCTGGAAGGGCAGCAGCATGAAGGAGGTGAACGGGAGACGCTGACACAGTGGAGATTCTTCCAACCGCCTCATCACCACACAGAACACCCTGTTCTCCTGCCTAACACACACACACAGAGACCGCAGTCAGAACAACCTTTATAAAAAGGTCATTTTATGAAAAGAGCACAGACTTGTGTGTGCATGTGTTTGTGAGTGAGAAACAGATGATTACACACTCTTGCAGGGAACTGAAAGCAGGAACATGAGTGTGTGTGTGTAAGTGTGGGTGTATATATATATATTAGGGCTGGGAAAGTTAATGCCTTATTATCGCATTAACGCATTATTTACTTAACGTCGACAATTATTTTATCACACGTTAGCGCAGGTTTTTTAAAAATCTTTTCATTTTGTAAGTTCGGGGCTTTCACCGAAGTAATGCGAGCATTGAGCTATTTAATATGGACAAAAGTAATGGGACTTTTGTCCATATAAGACGCCTGACCATTACACCAAATGTGACTTTAATAACACTGCATTCACAAACAGACTTTCATATGGAGTTGGTTCCTCTTTGCAGCTGCTATAATGCTCTGGACTCTGAGGGGTACTTGTTTTTCAATAACAAGCTAGATAAAATGGGAATGCCCTGCAGTGGCAAAGCTTTGGTTTTATAGTTGATTTGGTTACATTAATGTTTAAGATTTACTGAAGTATTTGAACTGCACCTGTGTGACTGTGTTAAAGGGAACACTGCTGTCAAAAAGCCCCTTATTTGTCTACAGTGTTTGCAAACCAAATATTATTCCACTTTTGTCCATAGAGCAGTACTTTAAATAGAAAGGTGTGCAATACACTAGTTTTGAATTAATAATTTAATCTTGCATATAACAATGCAATTAATTGCAGAAAACCATGTGATTAATCAGCATTAAAAAAAAAATAAAAATAAAAAATATATAGATATATATTATATGCAGGTATATATATGTATGTATATGTA
>JBBPCX010115892.1:12351-20652 GCA_037974365.1 Hydrocynus forskahlii
CACACCTTCACAGCTCCGGCCGGACTGAGATGAGTTTCATGCCCCGGCGCACGTACAGACCGCCACGGGATGGGGGGATGGAGAAGGTGGCGGGGGGGCTGGAAACGCTAATCTCAACTCCAGTTAAAGAGCTCAGAGTCAGCGCGCCACCTACTGGAGCCCAAATATACAACAACAATACAACAACTACTGCAGGAGGAGGAGAGAACAGGAGACCGTGGAGAACAGGAGACCTTGGAGAACTGGAGACCGTGGAGGAGGAGAAAGTGAGGAGCTGCTGGGGAGTTTTGCTCGTGTTTTCAGGTCAGATTATCTCAGTGAAGAGTTTTAAAAACACTTTGAAAATACTTTAGAAACACTTTATTCCGAGTTACAGGCGGAGCCTGTGTGTTAAAGCGTGGAAGGTGTGAGAACAAACCAGAGAGTCATTGAGGTGTGGAAGGGTGGAGGTGAAATGGTGGAAGTTTGTTCTGGGGGAGGGGGGTGCACGTCCGCCTGTTATTAACAAAACGGGAAATGTGTTTATTTTTCGGTTGTTCGGTGTAACCACATAGTTTATTTGAAGCACCGAGCTCAGACCTTTCCGCTACGCCCTGCGCCTCAAACTGAACAACACACCGCATCTCTCTCTCTCTCTGCCTGTCTCTCTTTACCTGTCTGTCTGCCTGTCTGTCGCTCTCTTTCTCTGTCTCTGCACACGTGGACAGAAAGGGGCGGGTCCTCTGCCGGAACACGTCATTGATGATGACCTCAGCTGCAGGGCTGCAGGGCTGCAGTTTGGGGCTCAAACTCTGAGAGCAGAAGAATAAACAGAAGAACAGAGAAAAGTGTGAGTGTGTGTTTGTGTGTGTTTGTTTGAGTTTGTGTGTGTTTGTTTAACTGTGTGTGTGTGTGTGTGTGAGACAGAGAGAGAAATGGATGTGAGGGGTGTGTGTGTGTGTGTGTTTCTGTGTGTACGGTGCTGGGCGAGTCCAGTGGAGGATGTGCAAATTGACCGGTACTCGTTACCGGCTCTGTGTGCACGTGAGGTCCAGCAGGGCGACTACGTCCGGTACCACTACACCGGAACCTTCACCAATGGAACCAAGTTTGACTCAAGGTGAGTGGGCGGGGTCTTTTATACCTAGTGGCTCTATCTGTTGGTGGCTCAGACGGTCGGTTACTCTGACAGTTGGTGAATCTTATGGTCGGTGACTGTTTGATGATTCCATCAATTTGTGACCATCAATTTGTGCCAGCTGCTGTTCTCTCAGTTGGTGGCTTTGACAGTCGTTTACTCTGGCGGTCAGTGACTCTGACGGCCGGTGACTGTTCGTTGATTCCGACATTCGGTGACTCTGATGGTTGGGGACTCTATTGTGCATTGATTCCGTCATTCAGTGACTGTCAGTCGGTGACTGTCAGTTTGTGGCTGTCTGCAAGTGACTGTTGGTTGGTTACTCTGTCTGCGAGGGTCAGTGACTCTGTTGGTCAGTGACTTTGGTGGTCTGTGACTGTCAGACGGTGAGTGTTATTCAGTGTCACTATCAGTGACTATTTGGTGACTATCATTAGTGAGTGTCATTCATTGACTGTCAGTTCGTGACTCTATGAGTGACTGTCGTTCAGTGACTCCTTTGATCAGTGATTCTGTCATTCAGCCACTGTTGGTTGTGACTCTGTCAGTGACAATAGTCAGTGACTGTTGATTAGTGACTCTATCATTTGATGACTGTTCATTCAGTGCCTGTGTTGGTTAGTGATTCTGTCAATCAGTGACCTTGTCAGATAGTTTTATATAGTGCCTCTTTCACCCAGTGTCTCTTTCGATCAGTGTCTGTGAGAAACTGTTGTTCTGTGACTCCTTCGGTCAGTGACTTTGTTATTTGGTGATTCAGTCAGTGACCCTGTCATACAGTTACTGTTTGTTGGTGACTCTGTTGGCCAGTGACTGTCATTCAGGTACTTTGTTGTTTGGTGTCTCTGTCAGATGGTGAGTGTTATTCAGTGTCTCTGTCAGTCAGTAGCTCTCGTTCAGTGACTTTGCTTTTCAGTGACTCTGTTGATCAGTCGCTGACTGCCCTTATGTGACTGTTGTTCGCTGAGGTGTTGATTAGTGACTATCATTTAGTGACTTTGTTGTTTAGAGACTGTTGGTCGGTGACTCCGTTGATCAGTAACTCAGTAATCAGTAATCACTTATCACCAACTGTTGGATGGTGAGTGTTATTCACTGTCTGTTGTAACTCTTGTTCGGTGACTGTCGTTCAACAACTCTGTCTATCAGTGATTGTCAGTCGGTGACTGTCATAATGTGACTGTTGTTCGGTGATTGTTAGTCATTGACTGTTGTTTGGTGACTCAGTCAGTGACTCTATGAATAATTGTCATTCAGTGACACTGTCGGTCTGTGAGTGTTCATGAGTACCTGTTGATTAGTAACTCCGTGACTCTGTCAGTCTTTGTCATTCAGTGACTGTCAGACTGTTGATCTGTGATTGTTGTTCAGTGACTGTTGTTCTGTTACTCTGTGGTCAGAGACTCTACTGGTCCTTGACTCTATCGGTCCATGACTCTGTCAATCAGTGACTCTGTCGGTCTGTGATTCTGTCAGTCAGTGACTCTGTAGTTCAGTACCTCTATCGGTGAGTGTCTTTGTTGACTCTGGTGTTTGGTGATCCTGTCAGTCAGTAATGTATAATAATCTCTGTCTATCTGTCTCTGTTTATCACTCTCTGTCTCTCTGTCTGTCTGTTTTTCTGTTTCTTTCTCTCTCTGTCTCTCACTCTCTTTCTGTCTCTCTCTGTGTCTCTGTCTCTCTCTCTCAAGTTTAGATAAGGGGGCTCCATTTATGGGCCAGGTTGGTTCTGAGAGTAAAGTTATTCCGGGTTTGGATAAAGGAGTTCAGGGAATGTGTGTGAACGAGCGGAGAAAAATCACCATCCCACCACACCTGGCTTACGGTGTCACTGGAGCAGGTAACTTTACACACTGATCAATACACACTGATCTTTACACATCGATCAATGCACACTGACCAATACACACAAATCTTTACACACAGATCAGTAAACACTGACTAATACACACTTATCTTTACACAATGATCAATACACACAGATCAAAATACACTGACCAATATTCACCAATCAATACACATAGATCTTTACACACTGGTCAATACACACTGATATTTAAACACTGATCAATACACACCAGTGTCTAAACACTGATTAACATGCAATGATCAATACACTGATCAATGCACACAATTTTACACACTCTTCTTAATAAATTTATTTACACATAATACACACAATTTCTACACACCTTAAACACACAGATCTTTATCCACTGGTCTTTACTCATCTCAAACTTTACAACTTATCTTCACTCCCTTTACACACTTGGAGGCCACTAACTCGAAGCAGCCTTTCTGTGATCAAACATTTGGTGTAAAAATGTAGTTGTTGACTTTTACAATAAATTAGTCGCATCAGAACAATGGATGAACACGTCTGTCACTGCCAGGCTCCTCTACGACTAAGAAATAAACAAGAAGCTTACCTCGAAGATGGACTGCTGCCGAAGCTCCATGACCTAGACTTTCTACAGGGACCAGGCCCTCAGATTGTGGCATCACCTGATGCTTCTCCCCCATCTCAGCTACTCTGATCACGAGTCTATTATGCTGACCCCAGCATACAGACCGCTCGTCAGAAATGCTGAACTCTTTCAAAACAGAGGAAGATCTGGCCTCCAGGAGCCACATCTGCTGTTCAGGTCTATATTGACAAAAGGAGCATTCTCTGTAGCTGTGTCATGGTGTAGTTCTGGATATGCACAAGACCCTACAGGGGAAAGTGAGGACAGCTGAAAAGATCATCGGTGTCTCTCTCCTGTTTTCATCTCACACCGTATCTGTAAAGCCACCAGCTCCATCGCCAAGAGTGCCCAGCCCCCCCCAGTCCTCACTGTCTTATACAGAGGGACTGTTGAGAGCATCTCTGTAGCTGCATTACAACTTGGTATGGAATAGTAAAGGATAGTAAGAATAGTAAAATCAGCTTCAAAAGTTCAAAAGGTTCCGTAGTGTGTGGGCCTCTACTGCCAGAACAGGGAAACAGTTTCTTCCCTCAGACCATCAGACTCCTCACTCAGAACTGAAACATAAACTGTATCAACACACACACGTACACACACCCACTGAACTGTTCTGCACAGACAAAGAGGCGGTGGTAGCAGCCTAGAGGGTAAAACACTTGCCCGTGAACCCAATGACCACAAAGTTGCAGTTCCAAACCCCCACTTTCTACCATTGTGTCCTTGAGCAAGACACTCAACCCTCATGTGCTCCAGGGGGACTGTCCCTGTAACTAATATTGTAAGTTGCTCTGAATAAGGCCAAATGCCACTTTACCTTTTTTATTTTTACCTTTTCCAAAGAACAAAAACTGCCACTGTAAATATCCTGTATTTAATTATATACTGTAAATACCCTGTATTTACTAAAAATATCCTGTAGTTATTATATCCTGTACATTTTTTCTTGTCCTGTTATTGGTATTTGCTACTTTCGCACAATTATTTTTTGTTGTCTACCTCATCTTTGCATTTTTTGCACACTTTAATGACTTTTAGAACGCAGTATGTGTTATAAAACTGTATTCACTCACACTAGTGCTGTTTCTGCTCCTGTTACTGCACTTTATTGTTTGTCCTGTAAATTATTGTTTTGTTGCTCTTATGTTTTTTTTTGTCTCTCTCTGTAGTCCTGCACTGCACTTGTGTAGTCGTGTTTCTGTTTTTGTTCTTTGTGTTACTTCATGAGCCTGGAGGATCATTGTGGTCCTGGAGGAGCATTCTCATAGTTCATTATGTGCTGTGTATATGGCTGAAAGGACAATAAACGTTTACTTAACGTTTATAATTTATTTATGTATAAATTATTATCACAACCAAACCTTTTTGTTCCGGTGTTTGCACACCTGTTTTAGCATGTCAGACTTTACTCACTGATCTTTACATACATTCAGCTTACACACTGATCTTTATACACTAAACTGTAGATTTATATTTACACACTAAATTCTACACACTTATCTTTACACATCAAACTTTACACACTGATCTTTGCACACTACATGCTACACATTTATCTTTAAACACTCATCATTGCACAGGGTCAGTGATTCCTCCGGACTCCACGTTGGTGTTTGATGTTCTCCTGCTGGACGTCTGGAATAAGGATGATAAAGCAGAGACTCGGACGCTTTTCCAGCCGGAGAGCTGCAAGCGGTCGGTTCAGCGCAGCGACTTCGTCAGATACCACTACAATGGAACCCTCCTGAATGGAACCGTGTTTGACTCCAGGTACACAATGCTGTCGGAATGTTGATGTGTACGTATAGAACCGGTTCCCTTAATATCAAACTGTCCTTTTCACATTTTTGATCCTCATAAGTTGACCGTGCTGCTTCGGTAAGACCTCCAGGTCAGAGATCACCCTGTTTTCAGCACTGACTTATTAACGAGGCACCTTGTCCGATTTACAATTATGATCTGGCTCCTGAATGTGTCTCAGCATGTCTCAGAGTGTCTCCGTTCGTCTCAGCATGTCTCAGTTTGTCTCTGTGTGTCTCTGAGTGTCTCAGCATGGCCTGCTCAAAGTTTCTGCTGCTCATTAACATAAAGATTTCTTTATTAATAAGACTTATTCATATAATTAAGATAAGAGCATATAGATGTTTTTTAAACCATCAAAGTTAAACATTTAATCATGACAACATTAATACACACACTGTGTGCGTGTGTTTGTGTATATGTGTATACATATAAACAGGTGTGTGTGTGTGTGTGTGTGTGTGTGTGTGTGGGGGGGGGGTGTTTCTGTTTTATCTACAGTTACTGGAGGAGTGTAACATATGATACGTATGTGGGTCAGGGGGATCTGATAAAGGGGATGGACGAGGGTCTGCTGGGAATGTGTATAGGAGAGCGGCGCTCCGTCATCATCCCACCGTTCCTGGCCTACGGAGAGAAAGGATACGGTACACACATTGCACCCCTCTCCACTATTATACCCACCTGTACGCCCCAGCAATGGTACACACTACATCACCTCCACTATCACACCCAGCAGTACCCCCTAACATGCCTACTTCTATAGTATAACCCCTACATATGCCCCCAAATATGGTCCCAAAACACTTTAATTTCATTTTAAACCCAGCTTAATAAATTTTCTTTGGTATACGCTGTCCTTTTCTTTGGTATAAGCAGGGTAAATACAGTAATAAATATATTTAATTTACAGTAATAAAAATATGGGGCTTTAAAAAGAACAAAACGAGAACACTCGAGGCGCTCCACGGGGGGAATTTCTGGACTGCCGCTGCATCAAAGGACAGCAGCCAATCAGCAGCAAGGAGAAATATAAATAGTGTTCTCGGATTGGCTACTTTCAAACATCCTGCCTCTGAGTACAGTGGCATTTCACATCCCAAGACACGTTTTCTTTGTTTTCTCTCGTCAGTAACAATTTATAGTTATTTTTTATATGAAAATGTGGCTGAATTCACATGAATATTTATGTTACATAAATTATATTTTTCTTAATAATTTAGCACTTAAGTGTATGAAAATGTATGTTTATGTTTGGCCGCAGTGCTTAGCAACCCAGCATGAGAATGAGGGGGCTTGGCAGACGAGGCCCGGGTGTCACAAAAGTAAAAAAAATGCGGATATCTGCAGTTTCCACGTTAGTGCAGGGGTTTCAGTGAACAATTATTAGTTCAGTTCTCAGAAAAAAATCTGTGTTGGACTGAAACTGTGACTGCTGATCTGCGTTAAAGCGGGGGTTTACTGCACTCCCTCCACTATCAATCCCCGAGTACCCACTGCAATGGTACACACAGTGCACACCCGAATCACAAGCCCCACTCATCTGTTTTTCTGTGTTCAGGATCGAAGGTTCCGGCATACGCCACTGTGATCTTTGATGTACTGCTGGTTGACGTGTTTAATGTGAAGGACGATGTGCAGGTGGATGTGCAGGACATCCCGCAGCCCTGCAGGAGAAAAGCACAGACTGGAGACTTTGTACGCTACCACTACAACGGAACCTTCCAGGATGGAACGCTCTTCGACTCCAGGTCAGCCACTTAGAGGCAGCAGTTGTCAGAAGAAGCAGAGTCACAGTGCAGCTGTTAATTTATTGATTTGTCATATAAATACAAAATTTTTGATTAGTGACCTTTTAGGAGTTTTAGTGCTAACACTGGGAAAGTTAATTGTAACCCTGGGACTATTAGATAAGATAAGATATGATAAGATAAGATAAAAAAGAACTTTATTTATCCCGAGGAAAATTCTTTTGTCATTCACATGCTCAGTGCAACAGAAGATTAAAAGATAGTAAAAAGCAATAAACAATAGTGCAACAAAATTACAGAACATTATTGAAGCAATATAACTGCAGGTCTGACATTGCTGTGTGTAAGATTTTGAGTACTGTGCCAGAACTGTGAATACTAGAAACAGCATGGGGAATATTAGTAACAACACTAATATTAATGACAGCACTGGAAATACTAGTATTGATGCTGGGACTATTAGTAACAGCACTGCGAATATAATGACAGCACCAGGTGTGCTTGGAATTTTTTGAATATTAGCAATAAGATTAGTAATAATAGTGATGCAGTGGCTGAAAGTAGTTACATCAGCGAAGTGTGTAACTCCTTTTTTCTACCTCACACACACACACACACACACACACACAGCTACAAGCGGAACAGCACCTACAACACATATGTGGGTGTGGGTCAGGTGATTGCGGGGATCGACCGAGCGCTGCTGGGTGTCTGTGTGGGGGAGAGGAGACGCGTCACTGTTCCACCTCACTTTGCCTATGGAGAGAACGGGACAGGTACACACCCACACACACACACACACACACACACACAATACGTATACAGACACTATCACATACAGACACAAACACTGTGTTCTCTGTGTTCTGTAGGTTCTCTTATTCCTGGCTCGGCTGTGCTGATCTTTGACCTCCACATCATCGACCTCCATAACCCCTCTGACCCTGTGGAGGTCAGGGTTACACACACTCCGGCAGACTGCTCACCCACCGGTGCCACCAACGACCTCCTGACCTACCGATACAACTGCTCCCTGCTAGACGGGACACGCCTCTACTCATCGTACGCCCCCTACAGGCAGCCTGCTGCCAGCACACACACACATACACACACACACACACACACACACACACACACACACACACACACACACACACACACACACACA